>SJYA01001177.1:789388-875106 GCA_006410615.1 Neotragus moschatus | reverse complement strand
CTTCAGAATGGACTGGTTGGATCTCCTTGCAGTCCAAGGGACTCTCAAGAAATCTTCTCCAACACCACAGTTCAAAAGCATCAATTCTTCAGCGCTCAGCCTTCTTCACAGTCCAACTCTCACATCCATACATGACTACTGGAAAAACCATAGCCTTGACTAGATGGACCTTAGTCGGCAAAGTAATGTCTCTGCTTTTGAATATGCTGTCTAGGTTGGTCATAACTTTTCTTCCAAGGAGTAAGCGTCTTTTAATTTCATGGCGGCAGTCACCATCTGCAGTGATTTTCAAGCCCTCCCAAAATAAAGTCTGACACTGTTTCCACTGTTTCCCCATCTATTTCCCATGAAGTGATGGGACCGGATGCCATGATCTTCGTTTTCTGAATGTTGTGCTTTAAGCCAACTTTTTCATTCTCCTCTTTCACTTTTATCAAGAGGCTTAGTTTCATTTTACCATATTTCAAAATTATCAACTAGTATAGGCTTGTAGAGGAATTCAAAATGTATAGGAAATTACAAATCTCAAGTCCCAATAAAATTTTAAAATTTCATTTGTTCTGTTATGCTATTTTACACTTTTCCCTAAAAACGATGACTGTAAGGATTTTGGTTGTATATTTTTACTTGCCTATCTCTACCATTACACTATGAGTTTTTGATCTTGTCTTTGTAACCATACAGGTCGTTAGTGTTTGATGAATGAATAAATGATTGAATAATGAATTATCAAATAATATAATTAAATGAAATATCTTTAAAATGTATTGTTATGTAAACTTGTTAAGATGCTACTTTAGTTACTTTTTGGACTTTCTTCATAGGATTACATGTGAATCAAATACAACAGTGATTTAATTATGATGCTTTGTTTACAGTATTCTTTTAAATGTTTCCATGATGCTTCAGGAACCTTATACTAAGTAATAGAATGAGAAGTTTGGATGATGACAAGGCATTTCATTAAGGCTTTTATGTTTTTATGTGACTATCTGATCTTGTAGGAGTAATGCCCAGAGCTTTCATGGCTTATTTTATTTTTGATGTGTTATAAAGCATAACCAATACTCTGTTATCTAATATGCTCAAGTAAAATGAACTGTGGTGATTGATCATTTGGATTTGTCAATGTTTTAAAAAGTAGTAATATAATTCTAAATTAAAAAAGATATAACTTTGGCAGTCTGATTAAAATGAAGAGACATACCAATCTAGTGAATAGATTACTGGTGTTATGAGTAAGAAACAGGACCCAGTTCATATCTAGTTTCCAGGATCAGTGAATGAGGTTCTCCCCCAGGTCATTTAGCAGAATTTGTTGATAATGTCTAAGATATTAACCTTGTTAACATTTCTTAGAAGGCTGGTTGAGGCTAGAAGCCGCCTTCTCTGCTTTGCCTCACAGGATTTTGAAAGGCTAGTGAAACAACATTAGCAAGTTACTCGGAGAAGGCAATGGCACCCCACTCCAGTCCTCTTGCCTGGAAACTCCCATGGATGGAGGAGCCTGGTAGGCTGCAGTCCATGGAGTCGCTGAGAGTTGGACACGACTCAGTGACTTCACTTTCACTTTTCACTTTCATGCATAGAAGGAAATGGCAACCCACTGCAGTGTTCTTGCCTGGAGAATCCCAGGGATGGTGGAGCCTGGTGGGCTGCCGTCTATGGGATCGCACAGAGTCGGACACGACTGAAGCGACTTAACAGCAGCAGCAGCAAGTTACTAAGGACTTTGTGGGTAATGCCTTCACAGACAAAGGCCTTGATAGACTTCCTCTTTGTGACCCCATGAATCACAGCACACCAGGCCCCCCCCGTCCATCGCCAACTCCTGGAGTTTACCCAAACTCAGGTCCATAGAGTCGGTGATGCCATCCAGCCATCTCATCCTCTGTCATCCCCTTCTCCTCCTGCCCCCAACCCCTCCCACTATCCAGGTCTTTTCCAATGAGTCAACTCTTCGCATGAGGTGGCCAAAGTATTGGAGTTTCAGCTTCAGCATCAGTCCTTCCAATGAACACCGAGGACTTATCCCCTTTAGGATGGACTGGTTGGATCTCCTTGCAGTCCAAGGGACTCTCAAGAGTCTTCTCCAATACCACAGTTCAAAAGCATCAATTCTTTGGTGCTCAGCTTTCTTTATAGTCCAACTCTCACATCCATACATGACCACTGGAAAAACCATAGCCTTGACTAGACAGACCTTTGTTGGCAAAGTAATGTCTCTGCTTTTGAATATGCTATCTAGGTTGGTGATAACTTTCCTTCCAAGGAGTAAGCATCTTTTAATTTCATGGCTGCAATCACCATCTGCAGTGATTTTGGAGCCCAAAAAATAAAGTCTGACACTGTTTCCATTGTTTCCCCATCTATTTCCCATGAAGTGATGGGACCGGATGCCATGATCTNCAAGGAGTAAGCATCTTTTAATTTCATGGCTGCAATCACCATCTGCAGTGATTTTGGAGCCCAAAAAATAAAGTCTGACACTGTTTCCATTGTTTCCCCATCTATTTCCCATGAAGTGATGGGACCGGATGCCATGATCTTAGTTTTCTGAATGTTGAGCTTTAAGCCAACTTTCTCACTCTCCTCTTTCACTTTCATCAAGAGGCTTTTTAGTTCTTCTTCACTTTCTGCCATAAGGGTGATGTCATCTCCACATCTGAGGTTATTGATATTTCTTGCATTAATTTTGATTCTAGTTTGTGCTTCTTCCAGCCAAGCATTTCTCATGATGTGCTCTGCATATAAGTTAAATAAGCACAGTGACAATATACAGCCTTGACGTTCTCCTTTTCCTATTTGGAACCAGTCTGTTGTTGCATGTCCAGTTCTAACTGTTGCTTCCTGACCTGCATATAGGTTTCTCCAGAGGTAGGTCAGGTGGTCTGGTATTACCATCTCTTTCAGAATTTTCCACAGTTTATTGTCTGCATTAACTGTGGTGGCAAGCTATAGAAACTAACTTCAACTAACTTAAGGGCTCCCTACTACTCCCCGACTGCAATATGGGAAGAATATTGGGTGATTCACAGAATTAGAAGAGAACCACTTGATCCTGGGAAGATCAAAAACAAGGGCAACTTTGGAGATCTTTATAGAAGACATTCATGGGTGTTCCCCTTTGGTGTGGAAAGGGAATGATTTAACTCTAAGTACCTTCATTCAAGCGGTGTCACTTGCCCAAGACTCACACTCCTGGCAGAGACGGAGAGTCTGATTGGCCCAGCTAGTCCAATCATCTGCCTAATCTTTGTAGAGCACAGGGAATGTGACGGATAATCTTACAGGAGCCAAATGATCCTACTGTGATATAGGAAGAGACATAATCCATGTCTAGATTATTGTGATTAATTTTATATCCCCTGATGCAATATTATAATTTTTCAGGCAGAAAAGACAATCTATGGTACAAGACAAGGCTAAGAGGCATATTAAGACAAGGGACCCAGAGAATAAGCAGAGAAATCACAGTTCTTAGAATGATGATGCCCTTGGAAGAGGCACATAATTTCAGCCTCCATCAGTAAAAGTTAAAAGTATTCATCTCTTGCACTCTCTTAGCTATTCCTCTGTTCTCTTCTACTTGGAGAACTGTTCCCTGTGATAAATTTTATGGTTTGAACAATCTTACAGCAGATTACTCTTCCTGAATAAACAAATATGGAAATGAATTTTTATGAACACAAGTTATATGTAGTTCATTTCATTTATAGCTATAGTTAAATAAACTTGGCTTAAAAAAACTAAGTAAAATGATAATGAGTGAATTTTCATACATACCACTTCAAGAATTTTTTTTTTTCAAATTAAATTTAGGGCCTACAAACTATCTTAGGAAAGCAGGTGGTGTTTTGGATTAAATTTTGTATTATTCCACTACTTAGAAATCCTTTTAGAAAGTTCTCTTTCCCTAAGTGCTACAGTATTGACTGGTCAACCTGACCTCAAAGTAGTTGCAGAGGATCGATGTTGGCTTAGTTTCAGCTTGGCAAAGACTGGGAGGTAAGATAAGAGCTGTTTGTCCAGAAAAACAACCCAAGATAAAGGGTTCTTTTAAACTATAGCAAAAGCAGGATATGTTATATTCTAACAAAACAATATAAAATTTCTGCCAAGCAACTCTCAGACCTTTCTGCACATACTTTTAAATCATCTGCAAAACTATAATGATCATGATTGTGTAATGAAAATTAAATAGAAACTTCTAAAGATTAATAGTAATGTATGGATAATCATTAAAGATATTACATTCAATACCCTAAATTTTCATACAACTGTACCTACTCTGTTTATATACATATTATTTTTTGACATGTTTGCATGTTTTAATACACATGTATCATTCCATGTTTTACTTTTTTCTTTGATGGCTTAGATAATCCTCTTACTTCATGATCACAGCAGCCACTGCTTTCATTTCATTCATCGCTTTCATCTCCTATCACAACATACCAACAAGGAAGAAGATATAGAGGCTAAAGACCTTTAATGTCTTATGAATTTTGTTTTTTTCAGGGTGGACAATCTCTTTGGGGATCTGTTAGCAGACTTCCTCCTAGATCTCACTGACTAGGGCTGGGTTTACACAAATATGTACTCCTCAGTAAAACATAGGCAAAGGAGAGCTGGACTGTCATGGCCAGCTGAGACCAGGGCAAGCATGGTGCCCATTATGATTTGGGAGGCTTGTAAAAACCTGGGCCCCATCTTCAGAGATTCATATTTATTTGGCTAGAGTAGGGTGCAGATATCAGGATGTTTAAACATTTCCCAACCACACTAATATGCACCAGGTCGGGATCCAAGGGTCTATGCCAGCTTTGATTTTTCACTTTTGTCTGGCCTGTTCCTACTCTGTAAAAAGCAGAGCTGTTAGCAAGGAGGAGCAGGCAGACCCCACAGCTCACAGTGTCTGCCAGAGGAACTGACAGTAGATTAAGTAAACCTGCCTTCCTAAGACAGCATATCAGAAATCTACATACGACATTGTTCATTTAGGCCGTCCATGAATTTAATTCATCAATCTTTACAGAATGTATACCACTGTGAAGACCCTGTATAAGGTAAAAACTGGGAGTAGAGCACACTTTATCTTGTAAGTCCAATTTCCTTGTAACAACCTTCATTCAGCACCTAGAATGGGTGCTAGGTTCAAGCAGAGAACAGAGCCTCTGCCCTAATGCAACTTACTTTCAAGAATACGGTTGTGCTCCAAACACTCAAGAGAATTGTAAAGAAATACATATGATGGTTTCCTCCTTCGATGAATTAACAATTCAAGTCTGCCTGTTCACTTTCTACTTTTTAAACTCAGTATTTGTTAAGTACGTACATGTTCTAGACAGATATTGTTAAACAAAATAATTCTAGTCATAAAGACTGCAGGCTTAGAGATAGGGAAGAGATACTAAAGAAGCAGAAAGACAAACATATTTCATATTATACTAAGTGCCATGAAGGAAAAGAATAGGCTCTTATAAGAGAGTTACAGGGCAATAATTGACATGAAAGGAGATCCAGAAAGGCTAATTGTTTAAAGTGAGATGGAGACAAATATAAAATTCAGATTAAAGCACACTCCTTCAATATCTTAATTTCTTTTCCACTACCTTCTCTAGCTGACTATGCTGGAACTTCTTGAAAGACTCACCATCTTGCAAGTGAAATTGATAGAGACGTTATCTCAGAAAAGCTGCTTTCTCAAGATTTTTAGGCAAGACGTGCTCATAGACTGATGTTCCCTTGTCTTGCTTGCTATATTCTCCATTGTTTTTTATCACCTGATTTCCCTTTTTTTCATATATTCCTCTCCCCCTTTCCATCTGCCCCACTGTCTTTTGTCTTCCTCTTTTCAAAATATGAATTACTCCTAAATGCACTTAGTACTATTCTCACTCAGAAACTAAGTTAGCATTACACCATTCTTGGAGAAGGAAATGGAAACCCACTCTAGAATTCTTGCCTGGAAAATCCCATGGACAGAGAAGCCTGATAGGCTACAGCCCGTGGGGTTGCAAAGAGATGGACACGACTAAGCACCTACACATACCAGCATACTGTATCATGGTGCTGCCAAATATTAAAAACTGAGAACTCTTAAAACCACAAGCATACATGTGAGCTGTCTTCCAAAGGACCAAAAAAACAACAACAACAACAACAACAAAAAACCCCCAAATTTTATACTAATTGGTTCAGGGGTACGAATGATGAAGCCTACACCATTGTAACTGACTATGCAAAGCCTCTGACTGTATGGATAACAATAAACTGTGGAAAATTCTTCAAGAGACGGGAATACCAGACCACCTGACCTGCCTCTTGAGAAATCTGTATGCAGAGGATGAGATGGTTGGATGGCATCACCGGCTCAATGGACATGAGTTTGAGTAAACTCCAGGAGTTGGCGATGGACAGGGAGGCCTGGTGTGCTGCAGTCCACGGGGTCACAAAAAGTCAGACACATCTGAGCGACTGAATTGAACTGACACCACTGTAAGACTTTGCAACTTCAGTGTGAGTTACTGACCTGTAGCATTGATATTACCTGGTATCTTGCTAAAAAAGCAGTCTTAGATCACACAAAACCTGTATTTCAATAAGATTCTTGGTTGTTTCATATGTACATTAAAGTTGGGGACTTGCAGATGCAGAGGATCCTAGAACACAGAATAGAATTCAGTTCAGTTCAGTCACTCAGACATATACAGCTCTTTGCGACTCCATGAACCACAGCACGCCAGGCCTCCCTGTCTATCACCAACTCCCGGAGTCCACCCAAACCCATGTCCATCGAGTAGGTGATGCCATCCAACCATCTCTTCCTTCGTCATCCCCTTCTCCTCCTGCCCTCAATCTTTCCCAGCATCAGGGTTATGAGAATTAACAATATCACTTCTTAGACACCACTGTATATTTAACCTTCTTAGCATAGCCATTTTTGCTGTCTCAGCACTTTTTCATTTCTTTATATTCTCTAAGTTATCATATGTTGCTCTTCTCCTATCCCATCTGTAGCATACAATATTACAGATCTCTAAGATCTAGAAAATTGTAGCTGATGAGAGTCATTCACTGCCTTTTTTCACTCAAAATATCTTATTATTTAATTTTGAAAAGCTGTATGCATTAAATTTTGTTAGTTTCTAACTCCTTAGAATAAACAGATACTAACACAAATATAAACTGAGACATATTAATTAACCAATGTATGTCTTTAATAGGAATCATGTACATCTTACTTTCTCAAAATTTCTATCCAGTTATTTAGATAATTTTGTTATTTGAGGTGCTTACTTTTTTGGATTCTTTTCTAAGAAGTATTTTGCTATCTGCCTTTTCTTTAAATAAGAGCCATACCACCTCAGGTAAAATTAACCTTGGCCTATTAACAGAAATATTAGATAGTGTTTGGTCTTTAGATGTTTAAATATATTTATATCTGTAACATTCTTGAGAAGGAGGTCACTGTGGAATATCAGCTCTGATAATACCTGGCTTGAACCTTGAGCAATCCAACCAACCTGGGATCTTCTTTGGCTCCAGATCATCTATGAATGTTAAGGTTTTTTCCTATGTCAATAAAGAATATATACACACATATATGAGTTTGATTTTTTTTAAATTAAATGTTGAGCTAATATAAAATAAGATTTATAAGGTATGTGTAAGGTATCCATGTAGCCACTGCCCAGTTTAAGTAAAATAACATACCTTTAAAATCCTGCCCCTGCTAGATACCATAATCTTCCCTTCCTGCTCCCTAATGAATTTTATGATCATTTCCTTGCTTTTTCTCAGTTATACCACACTTGTAACTCTAAATACTGTTTATTTTGAACTTTTATATTAATAGAATCATATGGTATATATACCGTGATTGACTTTTTTTTTTTAAACCTGACATTATTTTCCTGGTATTTATCTGCACTATTTTTTGTAGATAAAATTCACTAATTTTCACCACTGTATTGGCAAAGAATGATATACCTTAATTTATCATCTACTATTAATGGAAAGTTGGGTTATTTGCAATTTTTTGCTATTAAAACTGTACTGAGGGACTTTCCCAGCAGCCCAGTGGTTAAGAATCTGCCTTCCAATGCAGGGAATGTGGGTTGATCCCTGGTCCAGGAACTGGGATCCCATGTGCCATGGGACAACTAAGCCTGAGCACCATAACTAGAGAGAAGCCCACAGGCTACAATGAAGATCCTGAAATAACCAAAAATAAAATAAATGTTAAAAAAAAAAAATGAAGCCCCTGTACTGATAGGGTCTTTGTGTTTATACATTAAGGACATGAGTCTCTTTATGGCAGTGATTCTCAGTCCTGAGTATCACTATGTTTTATGGTAAATGACATGTAATAATTCTTATATATTGATTTTATAAGAACTTGCTTTCATACAAATGAAGCACATGATAAATTTAAGAATAATATTACCACATTTCAACTTTTTGGAAAATGTATTTCGGACTGTTACATAGAATCAAATGATCCTCAAAATTCAAGTTTACAACTGATCTTCACAAGAGCCTTATCCATATACACATAGTTATTCAGAAGGAAAAATTCAATACAGTATTTTAGTAGTTACATGATTTGTAACCAATACTGAATTACTGAAAGCTGAAGAACTCTCAATGAATTACATATTGGATGGCCACTCCCAAATACAAGAAGTGAGACAATAAAGGAAAATTTTCTGTTCAGTCATAGAAAAGTGATAAAGGCATTTATGATGAGATAAATGCTTTAAGTCAGTTTACAACCTACTGGGTGAATAAAACTGCCACATAGGTTGGTAGTTTTGCTCTTGAATATATGTGGTATGGTATTACCCATTTTGGAGAAGAAAATGGCAACCTACTCCAGTATTCTTGCCTGGAAAATTCCATGAACAGAAGAAACTGGTGGCCTACAGTCCATGGGGTTGCAAAGAGTCAGACACAACTGAGCATGCATGCGTTAACCATTTATCTGACATTAAGTGATACGTAAAACCTCAAGTCTGAGTTCTCAAAATGGCTGCTTGGTATTTTTGAATAGTGTCTGGTGTACTTAGAATGTTTCTTTTCGTTTATCTTTTCTTCTTTTATAAGGTTTAGTGGGACTGTGCAATGCTGGAGCAATAGTCCAGAATGTCCTGAATAGTGAATTCCATTGTAACACCAGATCCAGGATAACAGCGAGCTATCAAACCTTCAAAATGCTTGTACTGACGAATAAATTCATCCTGCATGGAGTGCCACACCACCTATAAAAAATGAAAACAAGAGTCACTAAATTACGAATGGAAATAATACATAAACAAGAATGTAGAAATATTGTCAAGACATATTCTAAGCATTTAGGATAGCATAATAGTTAATCACTATGGACGGTGACTGCAGCCATGAAATTAAAAGATGCTTGCTCCTAGGAAGAAAAGCTATGACAAACCCAGACAGTATATTAAAAAGCAAAACTTCACTTTGCTGACAAAGGTCTGTAGAGTCAAAACTATGGTTTTTTTAGCAGTCATGCACATATGTGAGACTTGTACCATAAAGAGGTCTGAGTGCCAAAAAATGGATGCTTTCGAACTGTACTGGAGTCTTGAGTCCCTTGGACTGCAAGGAGATCCAACCAGTCATTCCTAAAGGAAATCAACCCTGAATATTCATTGGAAGGATTGATGCTGAAGCTCCAATATTTTGGCCACCTGATGCGAAAAGCTGACTAGCTGGAAAAAGACCCTGATGCTGGGAAAGATTAAGGGTGGGAAGAGAAGACGGTGGTAGAAGATGAGATGGTTAGGTAACATCATCGACTCAAAGGACATGAATTTGAGCAAACTCTGGGCAGTCCAAGGGGTAGCAAAGAGTTGGACACAACTGAGCGACTGAATTGAACTGGGAGAGAGTGAAGGACAGGGAAGCTTGGTGTGCTGCAGTCCATAGGGTCACAGAGTCAGGACTGAGCGAATGAACAACAGCAGTTAAGAATGTATATTCTGAAGCGAGATTCCTAACTCCTCAAGTGACCTTGAGTATGTTACACCACTCTTCTGTGCCTCTAGCCCTTTATCTATAAACTGGGTAGTGATAATAATTCCTTCCTCACAGGTTCAAATGAGATTAAAGGAGTGAATGTATGTAAAGTGCTCAGAACAGTATTTGACAGAGTAATGTTTATTACATTTTAGCTGTTATTATATCTGTTCCAATATCCAACACAGATGTGGCTATGCACAACTATGTATGAAATAAGACTAAGGATTAAATGAAATTTCACATCAGATGAAAGTTTAATTTTCTTATCTAAAATTAACGATGCAAAATACTTCTTCATGACATGGAGGACACCAAGATGAGTCAGACTAACCATGAGCAATCAAAGGATTCTATAATCTGGAAGTGGAAACTAAAATGTTGACAGATATAAGCAGAAATCAACACAACATTGTAAATCAACTCTATTTCAGTCAAAAAAAAGTAAACGAATGAACAGTCCCATAAAAAAATAAATTTTAGACAACTATCAAGACAGAATTTGACACACACACATTAACATATTAGTAATGTCAATCAGTTCAGTTCAGTTCAGTTGCTCAGTGGTGTCCGACTCTGCGACCCCATGAATTGCAGCACGCCAGGCCTCCCTGTCTATCCCCAACTCCCGGAGTTCACTCAGACTCATGCCCATCGAGTCAGCGATGCCATCCAGCCATCGCATCCTCGGCCATCGAGTCAGCGATGCCATCCAGCCATCTCATCCTCGGTCATCCCCTTCTCCTCCTGCCCCCAATCCCTCCCAGCATCAGAGTCTTTTCCAATGAGTCAACTCTTCACATGAGGTGGCCAAAGTACTGGAGTTTCAGCTTTAGCATCATTCCTTCCAAAGAAATCCCAGGGCTGATCTCCTTCAGAATGGACAGGTTGGATCTCCTTGCAGTCCAAGGGACTCTCAAGAGTCTTCTCCAACACCACAGTTCAAAAGCATCAATTCTTCGGCGCTCAGCCTTCTTCACAGTCCAACTCTCACATCCATACATGACTACTGGAAAAAACATAGCCTTGACTAGACGGACCTTAGTTGGCAAAGTAATATCTCTGCTTTTGAGTATGTTATCTAGGTTGGTCATAACTTTTCTTCCAAGGAGTAAGCGTCTTTTGATTTCATGGCTGCAGTCACTATCTGTAGTGATTTTGGAACCCAGAAAAATAAAGTCTGACACTGCTTCCACTGTTTCCCTGTCTATTTCCCATGAAATGATGGGACCAGATGCCATGATCTTTGTTTTCTGAATGTTGAGCTTTAAGCCAACTTTTTCACTCTCCTCTTTCACTTTCATCAAGAGGCACTTTAGTTCTTCTTCACTTTCTGCCATAAGGGTGGTGTCATCTGCATATCTGAGGTTATTGATATTTCTCCAGCAATCTTGATAGGTTACATTTATTCGACTTATTTCACATCAACACAGTACAAAGTGCTTTATGTATGTATTATTCTATGTAAGTCTCATGACAACCTGGTGAGGGTGGGTACTATGAATGAACACCATTTCTATCTGCTGGTTCAGAGTGCCTCTTAGGATTTTTCCTTGTAAATCCTAAATGTCACAAATCTTAAATTCCTAGTAGTTACTGTAAGACTATTTTACTAAACAGCTTTACTTACTTTTTGCTTCTCTTCCTTTAACTCACAGTATTTCTTCCACTGGGAATGCCACTTCTACTTTATCTGTTAGGTTAGTACCTGACTTCCAGAGACTAACATAAATGCTTTCCTTCATGAAGCCTTCCATGATGCTAAAATAAGAGTAATTCTTACTCATCTCTAACTGAGGTTTACATCTGACTCTATCATACATTAAGTATGGGATCATGGTCACATTACTCTACCTCTCTAAGCTCTGATTTTCACAAGGATAAAATAGCAATGGCAATAATATTAGTGCCCACCTACAGAGTAGACATATTATTTCTGCTTTTCAAATAAGGAAACTGAGGCTCAAAGTGGTTAACTAACTTGCTCCAAACCAGGTAGCTTTACCTGGAGGCAGATTATGAACCCATATCCAGGCTCCTATGCTCAGAATCACTCCACTATACCATACACCATTCCATTCCCTTACTACCCTCCAAATTAAAACAAAACACAAAATGTTAATAAAAAACCCATCCCCCAATAAAAGCAAAACAACTTAATGTCTCAAAACGATACAACAGAAATATAAAATACACAGAGATAGCCATATAAACTTGCATAAATATTCCTTTCTTCCTCACAATGTACTAATCTTGTCTGCATTTTATATGGCGCTTTCCTCCTGCACTAAAATTAGCAAATGTATAGCATTTCTAAAGGAATATTTTGGGGGAAATAGATATATATATATATATAAGGATGTGCAATCTAGGTAGGTTAAAAGAACTAAAGCATACCTGAAGTAAGTTCTCCTCTTCACATAAATGCTTATCAACCTTCTTGTAGAGGTTATCGAGACCTTTTTTCACTTCTTTTCCAGGATACTCTTTAATAACTTTTCGGAGCTCTTGTTTGTTAAACGCAAGTTGATAGCTCACTTCCTCCTCTCTTATACCCTGTGCTACCCGAGCTTCAACACCTTCAAAGAAATGCTTCAAGGAAATGAAAAGAAACAATGGCTAAGAACGGCTCTCATTACCACTTAAATTAAAAAAAAAATCTGATTATAAAATAGTATATATCCACTGTGTAAAAATCAGTGTGTGAAAATATAAAGGATAAAATAATAATCAGCTATTATCACACTACTCAGAGATAAGCACTGTCAAAAGACAGTCTTTTGATGTGTGAGTATGAAAATGAGGTTATACTTTTGTATGCTATATTTTTCATTTAATATTTTATATGTTTTTCCCCAAGTATAAATTTTAATGGCCGCATCATGTTCCATCCAATTACTATACTATGTTTATTCATTCCTCCAGTATTAATATTTTTTACTTTTTTTCTTGAAGTTGGCAAAATCTAAAAGTTATATCAAAAACAAAATCTATTATAAATAAAGTTATAAATAACTTTTATACATAGGTATTTACCCACATTATTGATGACTGTCCAGCATAAATTTCTAGGCCTATAATTCCTCAGTTGAGGAGTGTATTTGTTAAGTATTCTAAAGATTTTTCATATACACAAGTTGCTTCCCAGAAAAGTTCAATCACTTTATATTTCTATCACGAGACTATTTTATTTTATCATACTACCATCAGCATTATCATAATTAAAAAAAAACTTTGTCATTTTGAAAAGTGAAAAAGGGGGACTTTCTTAGCAGTCCAGTGGTTAAGATTCCGCCCTTCCAATGCAGACAGCATGGGTTGGATCCCCGGTAGAGGGATGGGAAGGGGGAACTAAGATCCCACATGCCAAGTGGTGTAGCCAAAAGAAAGTAAGAAAGGTTTATTTGTCATTTTATTTCAATATTCTTCAGCTAGAAATGAAGTTTATCTGCTTTTCATATGCTCAGTAAGTACATTCAGAACCCTTACCCATTTGTATATTGAGATCTTAGTGCTTTCCTGGTTGATTTTAAAAAGATCTTTCATATTAAGTATACTGACTATTGTGCT
Organism: Neotragus moschatus; assembly: GCA_006410615.1. Taxonomy (NCBI): domain Eukaryota; kingdom Metazoa; phylum Chordata; class Mammalia; order Artiodactyla; family Bovidae; genus Neotragus; species Neotragus moschatus. The sequence goes on along the minus strand of SJYA01001177.1, from coordinate 861,495 downwards.
ATTATAAATATAAATATTTATAAATATTCTGCCTTTTAAGTGTAACTGGTTTTTTAACATGCATATTGATTGGCAAGTCTTTACTTGAGCACAACACCATTTAACACTGACAAGTCAAATCCCCTCACTACTATTCTCTAAAATTTTCTTAGCAATTATTTATTTTTTCTTCATTAAATTATTACATTTTTAATAATAATTTTTTAGACAAATCTGTACTGGATATTTAAAATATTTTTTCTACACAGATTTTTATTTTTTTTCTATACAGATTTTTAATTGGTTATTATAACAAATAGGAAATAAATTGTTTTTTTGATATATATATATATCTTGACTAGGTTAAAAAACCTATTTTACTTCACCAGATAAAATAACCTCAACATATTATGTACAGGTAATTATAACCCTGAGGGCTTCCCAGGTGGCGCAGTCACAAAGACTCCGCCTGCCGATGCAGGCGACACAAGAGACATGGATTGATCCCTGAGTTGGTAAGATTCCCTGGAGGAGGAAATGGCAGTCCACTCCAGTATGATTCTCTTTTTATGTATCTTTCTGTTTCGGTCTCTCTGCATTGGCTAGAGCTTCTATAACAATGTGAAAGGATTTATCAATGTTTCAGCTTTAAATCTGATTTCAAAGGAAGTTCCTTTATGTTGCAGTTAAGTATCATGCAGGCTTTAGGTCTGAGACAGACTCTTTACCCTAAAGGAATATCTGTCTGTTCTTCAGTTTATAAGACACTGGTTCTGCATTTGAATTGCTGACAACAGATAGACAATTTTTATTTGACTCTAATTTCAAAACACAGAAGATGACTAATCACACTGTGGACATAATTTGTTAGAAGGTCCATTTAAGCTTTTACTATGTTGCAAAGTTCTCTAAAACTACCATTTCTCATGTTTAAAGATCAGATTTGCTCTGGGGAATGATAAGTCAAGAAAGGAAGGATAAAGAAAAGGCAATGAATAAAACAATTTTTTTTTCTTTTTATCTTGATAGAGTTTTCAAAATCTTCATCTGAGCTAGGGATAAAGGTTTGCCATTTATGAAGTAAGAAATGGAAGACTGGTATAATGGAAAAGGCTAAATCTATGGTTAATCCCCCTGCTTTGCTACCCGTCAATTATTATAACTTTTTATTTACTTTCAGTTTCTTCATTTGTAAAACAAGGATAATGCTATCTTACCCCACATCATGGTTTACAAGAATTAAAAGAAATAATGTATATAAGACATCTAGCAGTGTTTGAGCAGCTTCAGTATCTCAGTCCATCCTTCCTTATCCTCCTGCACCAATGAATGAGCAAACTTAAAAATAAATGTCTGTTGCGTTACTCACATGTAAACATCGGTTCAAAACCAGGAAAAATATACTGAATGAAAATATGCTTACATTTAGTTTTTCAAGAGGTTGTCCTAAAGAGTATATGACATAAGACTGAAGGTGATCTGTGTATTTTTGTTTGGCTTCTTTTTTTTCAGCTTCTAGACATGAGATTTTCAAACGAGAAAGTGTTGCAAAAATATGGTGGAAGTTTTCCATCATGACTACATCCCTGGGGGTCTTCTGGCTTTCGTTTGCTACTTTCTCCACTAAACAAAAACGGAAAAAATATAACAATGCCCTGGTATGAATATGACCACATTTCGCTATGGAAAAATTATATGATTTTTTTCATTTATAAGTTTGAGAAGTAAGCATATTTCTGGACTTAATCAAATAAAACATAATGTATTGAAGGATCTATACAAACCTAAATAAAAAATCACTCTAAAACACTCATATATATATATATATATGTATAAATTTGATTCCTATTTCACATCTTTTAGCCAAACAAATTCTAAATTGTTCAAGTGCTTAAAGGTTAAAAGCAAATAAATGACTGCAATCATAAGTACTAAGAAAAATAAACCTAGTTAAAGAAATAATTCTGTGATAGTATGAACTTTCTAAGAATGGCCCAAAACTTAGAAGTCATAAAGAGAAAGATGAATAAATTTTACATATAACTTGGAAGCTCTTACACAGTAAAACACACCATAAGCACAACTGATTTATATCCTTCTAGGTTAACAAAGGATAACAAGACTGATAATACTGAGAAATACTGGGTATCGAGGCAGATGTGATAGAAACTTTCACCAGACGCTCAAAGGACTAAACAGGTATAATCTTTCTGTGTGGTTATTTGGCAGAAACTCAACAGACACAAAACTTTGACTCAGTAATTATTTCTAATAATTGATCCTAGGGAAATTATTGGACAATATACAGAAATATACAGAAAACTGGAAACGAAACAAATGCCTGATAACAGAAGATTTGCTAAGTAAATAATGATAGATGGAACTCTATGTAATCATTAGAAGTGATTATGGTTATCGAAAACTCATGTCCATTGAGTCGGTGATGCCATCCAGCCATCTCATCCTCTGCCTCCCCTTCTCCTCTTGTCCCCAATCCCTCCCAGCATCAGGGTCTTTTCCAGTGAGTCAACTCTTCGCATGAGGTGGCCAAAGTACTGGAGTTTCACCTTTAGCATCAGTCCTTCCAGGATTGATCTCCTTTAGAACGGACTGGCTGGATCTTCTTGCAGTTCAAGGGACTCTCAAGAGTCTTCTCCAACACCACAGTTCAAAAGCATCAATTCTTTGGCACTCAGCTTTCTTCACAGTCCAACTCTCACATCCATACGTGACCACTGGAAAAAGCAGGGCCTTGACTAGACAGACCTTTGTTGGCAGAGTTATGTCTCTGCTTTTGAATATGCTATCTAGGTTGGTCATAACTTTTCTTCTAAGGAGTAAGTGTCTTTTAATTTCATGGCTGCAATCACCATCTGCAGTGATTTTGGAGCCCAAAAAAATAAAGTCTGACACTGTTTCCACTGTTTCCCCATCTATTTGCCATGAAGTGATGGGACCAGATGCCATGATCTTCGTTTTCTGAATGTTGAGCTTTAAGCCAACTTTTTCACTCTCCTCTTTCACTTTCATCAAAAGGCTCTTTAGTTCTTCTTCACTTTCTGCCATAAGGGTGGTGTCATCTGCATATCTGAGGTGATTGATATTTCTCCTTGCAATCTAGATTCCAGCTTGGGCTTCTTCCAGCCCAGTGTTTCTCATGATGTACTCTGCATATAGGTTAAATAAACAGGGTGACAATATACAGCCTTGATATACTCCTTTTCCTATTTGGAACCAGTCTGTTGTTTCATGTCCAGTTCTAANCATATCTGAGGTTATTGATATTTCTCCCAGCAATCTCGATTCTAGCTTGTGTTTCTTCCAGTCCACCGTTTCTCATGATGTACTCTGCATGTAAGTTAAATAAGCAGGGTGACAATATACAGCCTTGACGTACTCCTTTTCCTATTTGGAACCAGTCTGTTGTTCCATGACCAGTTCTCACTGTTGCTCCCTGACCACTGCTCTTAACAGGATGCAAATATGATAGAGGCTTAACCGGGACAGGAGTCGAGATTGTCTTACGGCCACTGGTACCGTGGAACCAGCTTCCTCCTACCTGGCTTCTGCCTTCTTCTACTCACAGCTTCCATTGCCAGGTCCAGCTCCCACACCCCCTCCAGAACGAAGAGGGAAAGAGGAGAGGAAGGGGACATTTTTTTCTAGGGCTTGACTAGAAATAGCTCCTGTCACTCCTGTTTATATCCATTTGTCAGAACCTAGTCACATGACTGCAACTCAAGTGAGGCTAGGAAATGGGGTTTTCAGCTGGACAGGCGTGTTCCTGGTACATAGTCAGTGGTTAATAATTGTTAGTGATGGTTATTGGTCAGATTATCATAACACCAGCAGTTACATTAGGAAGTGGTTGGTTGGAGGTTAGTTTAGTTTGAGATTCTTGTTTATTAAAAGTGACTAGGTGCTACACCTCTGTGTGTGTGTTTGTTTATAAATATATGTGTGTCTCCCTGTGCGTCTGTGTGTATTTTGAACAAGCTGTTTCTCAATGCAGTCTTATCACTAAATATGAGTGGCTTCCACTTAGAAGGTCAAAAGTTTGGGGACCTTAATTTTTGGCCAAAGGTTGCTGCTGCTGCGGCTAAGTCGCCTCAGTCGACTCTGTGCGACCCTATAGACGGTAGCCCACCAGGCTCAGCAGTCCCTGAGATTCTCCAGGCAAGAACACTGGAGTGGGTTGCCGTTTCCTTTGCCAATGCATGAAAGTGAAAAGTGAAAGTGAAGTTGCTCAGTCGTGTCCAACTCTTAGCGACCCCATGGACTGCAGCCCACCAGGCTCCTCTGTCTATGGGATTTTCCAGGCAAGAGTACTGGAGTGGGGTGCCATTGCCTTCTCTGGCCAAAGGTTATGGAGCCTTAAGTAACTTTCAGGTGGCCTTGTTGTCCCTGTCAGGAAATAAACTCTCCATTCAAATCATGGCGGAGAGCGAGGCCATGGGTGTGAATGTATGGAGTGGAGAAGATGAATCGGACAGACAGGGTTGGGGGCAGCATGGAGAAGGGAAGAGTGTGCCAGACCAAGGGAAGGGAAGGGTGCAAGGTGGCTGGACCCAGGGGGATTAAGAGAAGCCGGCGAGGCCTGGTTAGTCTCCTCTAGGCACCCTCATAGTCAGTCTGATGCCCAGCTGCTGTGTGTGTCTATCTGAGCCTTGAGGCCAGTGCTTCATGTGGGGGTTGCCCGTCAGACTGCCAGCCCCTTCACACATACTCCCCCCACCCCCCGAGTATGTGACCACATCCCTGGGGTTCTGGCACACTGCCGCATTTAACGCTCTCCCCTCTTTCTTCCTTCCCATCATGAAATGCAGATGATGGACCGGAAATAGTCTGACTGCGAGGCTCAGGGAGCTGCTGCCCTTGCCCTGGGGCTCCCACCTCTGGCTGCACTGGAGCCTCAGTGCGAGCTCTGGGCAGGGGGCTTCCCTGCCTCCAAGAGATGGCGTCCACTCTGGCGGATCTACTCATTCTGCAAAGGACACAATACACAGACCACCCTGCAGCCTTACTTCTCTGATGGACACTATTCCCAAGTCATCTTGCTGCCTTATTTCTCCAGTGACACGACACCTAAATCATCTCGCTGCTTTATTCCTTATGGACGCAATGCACAGACCTCCCTGCCGCCGTACTTCCCCAATGGATATGCCACACGGACCATCTGGCTGCCATTTTTCTCCAAAGATGTGGTACACAGTCCCCTCGCCTTGTCTCTGATGGTCCAGATACACTAGCTATCACTTCTCAGCCTTCTCCCCCATCTGTCCGTAACTCTGTCTCCTCAGCTGAGGCCACTGCAGCCTTAGTATTTCCTCCAGACTAGAGGCTGCGCCTCGGGCTCTGGCCCCAGCGTCAGCATCTTCCCTCCTCCACTAAGTGGATGCAGGGCCCCTCCCCCAGGCATGCAGACAAGCAGGTGCGCGTGCTGGAACACGTGAGGACCTCCCCTGGCCCTGCCTCTTCTGGGCGCCCTGGGCTGTGCCCTGTGAGCCCCGCCCTCCCCCCGCCCTCCCCACGGGAAGTAAGTGCTGGTCACGCCAGGTCTCTGGGCGGCTGCGTGGGCCCCCTTGTGATCTGCTGCTGTCCCTCTGCTTTTCCTTTCATTGATCCAAGTGACGTTCACTGAGCATCTCTGGGCGTCAGCACTGTGTTAGGTACTGGGGACCCTGCGCGCGAAGACAAGCCCAAGCCCCTCCCTAAGGAGCGCGCCCTTCAGCCGAGAAACCCGTGAGGCAAGAGGGACTCGTGAGGGGCTCCTGCCTTGCTTCCTGCTGAACCCCTCTTCTGGACCACAGTTCCCAGGATACCTCACTCCCATCCCACCCCGAATCTTCGCCCAGAAACCTGGAAAGAGACAGAGCCTCTCGCCACAACTGGAGCACCTGATGGTTTCCAAAGTGTCTTTCCAGGCCTGCACAGCAGGGACAGGCAGCCCGGACCGACAGACCCCGGGAAACTGAGAGCTGCAGCGCAGGGGAAGCCTAGGGCAGGAACAGCCTCTCCCTACACGGTGCTATCCGAGCTGGGCAGACAGTTTCTGGCATGTCTCTGGCCAGTCCCCAGCCTCTGGTGGAGTAAACTTCTGAGGACCTGATGTCCTCCTGTTGACATCCCTCCCTTCACCAGGAATGAAAGATGTGGGGGTTTCTAATTTAAATGTGGGACTCTGAGAAATTTTGTTAACCGGGGGTGCATTTTGGGAAAAATAAATGCCTTTGTAGAAAGCTCTATCTCTGTAAATTATGTGGCAGCAGGGCTTGACTGGAAGAATTCCCTTCTGGACATTTGAGGCCCCGGGTGCCTGGATCTCCTTACTCTCACCGTCCTTAAGTCCCTGGGTTTCCATGGCCCCTTTTCTAACTTCAGTTACCCATTTGGTAAGGATGCTGGCTGTCCAGAAAGCCAGGCCCTTTGGTCACTGTATGGGGCTCCACCCACTCCTGGAAGTGTCACCTAGTATCTTTATCTCAGAAGATTCAGACTCTAGGCTTGTTTAAGGCCTAATGCCCCCATTTCATGGATGGGGAAACTGAGACCCAGGAAGAAGCTAACAAAGCAAAGGAACTCTACATGCTCTTTTTGGCTGTCACAGTGAAATGGGCACCGGGCCTGAATCAGAGGTCCAGGTCTAAGACCTCATTTAGCACTGCCCTGTGATCCTGAGCTGGGCATTTAACTTCTCTGGGCTTTAGATTTTTAATTTTTTTTGCCACACTGTGCAGCATACAGGATCTTAATTTCTCGATTAGGGATTGAACCTTTGCCCCTGCATTTGGAGTCTTAACCATTAGACCACCAGGGAAGTCCCAGGGCCTTAGTTTTCTTATATGAAAATCGGGCCTGAGATTTTTCACCACCTTCCAGTTTCGAAAACTAAGAAAAGGAGGTGAACATGGCAAGCAAACCATTTCCAGAGAACCAGGTTCAAGGATGTGGGAGCCTGCAGAGTGCATTGGGCTTCTTTACCCTTGGGGGCCAGGGTCTCAGAACTGGCCCACCAGTCAGTCCCCAAACTCTGAGGGCCCTAGGGCAGCAGGAAGAGCTCGGGCTGGGGGTCAGGACACTTGACTTTTGTTTTGTTTAAAATTTTTTTTTTCTTGTTTTCCTTTTTGACTTTTGTTCCTGGCTCTGCTACTGACTTGTGACTATGTTCATCCCTCTGAACCTTCATTTCCTTATCTGTTAAGGGGTAAAGGGACTTCCCTGGTGGTCCAGTGGTTAAGATGCTGTGCTTTGAATGTAAGGGTCATGGGATCAAACCCTGGTCAAAGAACTAAAATCCCTTATGCCATGTGGCCAAATAAAAATTTTAAAAACAGCAAAAATTTTTAAAAAGAAGGGGTTAAAAAAAAAAGAAAAAAAAAGGGGGTGACGAGTGCTCTTTGGAAAGGTATGTGGAATTCTTTCCAAAGGATGCTTCTTCTAAAGTCGATGGTCCTAGGAGTGAGTCCAGTCACCTTACTAGAAGGCCCCCTCACTGGTGTTGTGGGTAGGTTTTAGATTCAAAAACCTGTCGCCGAGGCTCTGTCTTTTGCCCCTTGTCTCCCCCTGCACCCTTGTGCATGACCTCACCTCACCAGGCGTCAACCACACCAATACAGTGGGGACAACAGTAGTTCATGTTTCGTAGGATTGCTGTGAGGGCTGGACAACATAGGAAGAAGACATTACAACTTATAAAGTGCTGGGCACACGTGATGGCTTATCTTCCCCTCCCTGCAGTCGGGTTGCACGCACTGGCTCCCTCGGCGATTTTGTAGATGGAGCTCAGTGACCCAGGGCAAGTGGGTGCTTTTTCTTTCGGACAGGGCTGGGAGATGGCTCAAACACGACGCTGTATCAGATGCTTGAGGGAGAGACCCAGCAGGTGTGAGACTTCCCTAGGGGCTGCAGGGTGGGGAAGGTGGCCATTCACTCCCCCCCCCCCCAGTAGCTGGTGCCCCCAGAGAGCAGTATTTTTAGCTGCTCTTCCTGGGCAAAGCTCCAACTCCTGCATTTTAATGGAGAAATAATTCTCACAGTGCGACAAGCTGTAGCCTGCAGGTGTCACATCCATATTAAAGAGGGGACAGAGCAGGGTTCATTTTTCTGGCTTGAGGTGTGACCGGAATTCACCTCCCTGACCATTTGTAACCAAGGCCGTGAAGACCCATTAGTAGCTCTGACCGTTCAGGAGGAGGAGCCTGGGTGTCGGGGTTCAAACGAATGGCTGGCAGGCCCGAGTCACCCTGTCTTTCTCTCCCTGCTGTCTTCCTCTCCCTGCTGTCTTCCTCTTTAGAGCGCTCTCTCACAAGCATGGACAGCGCCTTCCATGGTGTCTGTTCAGGCAGAGGCACTTGACCTGGCTCATCCCAGGGGATGGTTGCCTAGTGGGATGCTGGTACGTGTGGGCCAAGGAACAGTTGTTGAGTTACTAGGTTGTATCTGACTCTTTGCCACTGCATGGACTCACCCACCAGGCTCCTCTGTCCAAGGAATTTCCCAGGCAGGAATACTGGAGTGGGTTGCCTTTTCCTTCTCTGGGGAATCTTCCCAATGAGCAGAGACCCTGGCAGATTATTTTTTATTAGTAGTAAAAGATTTATTTTGGCCACACGGCATGTGGGATCTTAGTTCCCTGACTAAGACTTGAACCTGCCACCCCTGCAGTGGAAGCACAGAGTCTTGATTACTGGACCGTTAGGAAAGTCCCAGATCCTGCAAATTCTGAGCGGGGCAATAGCCAAAGATCTTAACGCAAGTCTTAAACTGAGACATGAAGCCAGAGATAGCCCTGAATAGCCCCGAACCCAGGACTCCAAGTGCAGGACACTCAGATGACCCAGAGTGGAGCCGCCATGAAGTGAGCGGCTAGAACGTGGAGGAGGTATGAGGGACAGAAGATTCAAACACCACAAATGTAAATATAACAGAAATGTAGAAACTGGTTGTCTTCATCTCCAATCCCCTCACTCAGGGGAAAGTACTGCTAACAGTTTGCTATCTTTCCAGACTTTTTCCCAGGCTTACTCATTTATAAAAATGAAATCGCAAATTCTGTTCTACACCTTTTTTTCCCCTGTTTTATTTACCATTTTCTCAGGTCAGTTCTCTTGACTTTTTATGTTGAGGTGTCTCATACACCTGGTGTGTAAAAAAGATACTAGTCCTCAGTGTATGGCTCTGTGAATTTTTAAAGAAGTGTTTACATCACCACGTAAATATCACCCAGATCAAGATATATAACACTTTCAGGATCCAGAAAGTTCCCTCCTGACCCTGCCTAGTCAATGGCCCCACCCAGAGAGACTGCTCTGGCTGTTTTCACCATGGATTCGTTTTGCTTGTTCTTGAACTTAATATAAATGGATCCTACCTTACATACAATTTTGTGTCTAGCTTTTTGCAGAGACCTCCTTCCCTCTTTCTAAATGGCTACACAGTATCTCCTAGCACTGCTGTTCTAGAATAGACTTTGGCAGGTTCTACAGTTTGGAGACAAATACTACAGCCTCGTGTTCCAGCTGCTACAGTATGGAGCCTCATACTAATCACTGGCCCATAGGCCTGTAGATATTAAATGTTGGTAGAGTTTCCACTTGTTTGGGCTGCCTTTGCAGCCAGTCCTTGTGGCAGGAAGAACGTGCTAGTGAAGAGCACTTAGGGCCACTGGCAAAACAATTCTAGACAGGGCAGCAAGGGTGTCAGGAATTGCCACCCCAGCCAGGCACCCAGCCTCACAATGGAGCCTGACCCAGCAGCAGATGAGGCCTGCGGACCTCTTTTCCTCCCCCACCCACCCTGCACTGCCCTTCAACATTAAGGCATTACCCTTCAACACCTAACTTGCGGGGGCCCCGCCTCAATTCCTCAGGAGCTAGGGGTCTTCATGGTTCTAGGACCCCAGTCTTAGAGGTGAGCGTATCTGCCTCTTGATGGAAGGGTGGGCCTTGGGCTGAAAGGTGCATCCTGCCTGCACACCTGACCACATGGATGGGGCCACATTCATCAGCATCTCACTTAGATGCAGGTGCCTCAGGGCACATTCAATTTTCTGCACTTGTTTCTGAGGGTGTTTGTGACCTGTCATTTGGCTCTACCAGTTCCAGGTAATTACGGTGACACTATCTCAGCACTAATGAGGTGGTGCCTGTTAGAGCACAGGGAACGCTGGGCCTCACGGGGCACACACATCCCAGCCCTCAGAAGCAGAGGGTCTGTGACCTTTGTCCCCAGCCTTTCCGCAGCACCTGAGCAGTAAAATCACCTCCTCCCCTCAAGCTCCCTCAGCTGATATGATTTCCTCACCCCCACTGCCCTCCTCTGGACCTGTTTCCTCATTGTCCCTTCTGGATGGAGGCCGGTGGATCAAAATGTTTCAGCCCCTAATAGATAATCCTGGGCACCACGCTCCTGCTCCACATCACAGCAGTCCACTGGTTCTTAACCCTGGCTGCACCTTAGAGTCACTTAAGGAAGTTTTAATAATAGCAGTTCCCCGGGCCCCATCCCTAGAAGTTCTGATGCAGCTAGATGAGAAGTTAATGCAAAACAGGATTCAGAGAGATAGCCCAGAGCAGAGGCTTCTGAGACCAGGGACAAGAGACAAGCCGACTGTTCTCAGTGAGACTGAATCAGAGTGTTTGTTTTCTCACTAAAGAAAGAACAGAAAATACAGGTGCAAGGAAGGTTAAGGGGAGGGATGTTGTTTAGTGTGGAGAAGAGGAGGGCCTGTTCCTTCTGTTGTGGGGCCCAGAGGAGAGCAGGAACCCTAAGTTCCCACTCTTGGTCAGACCAAGCACCCAGGCTCTGGGGAAGTGAGAAAAGAGGGGGCTCCAGGGATGACCGTGCAGCCCCCTTCAGCCTGAGGACAGGAGACAGGGGGGTCCCTCCTTTTCCTCCGACTGCCTCCCCTTCTCCCTCTCTTTCCCTTGTTGCCCCCAGGCCTCCAGATGTGCACAGTCATGCGGCTGGTCCTGGTTCCCTCCCTCCCTCCAGCACCACAAAGGGAAGGACCATCTGTCCTGCTCACTGCAGCCCAGCAGGCTGTGCGCGTGTGCCAGGCTCAAGAAAGCAGCCTTCACGCTCTTCCTGCTTCCTTTCCTCCCTGCTTCAAACTTGCTTCTGCCCCAGGATATTCTGTGGCCTATCTGTTTTGCAGACCTGCTGCAGCCAAAGTGGCCAGAGGATAGCATCTTTCCTCTACCACTGCCTTCCACCACCCTCCTGAGTGGTCTCTGGCCTCTAGCCCTCCCTCGGTCTCAAAGCTTAGCTATTAGGAGTCTACCTGTCTGGTCCCATAATTCAGGCTGTCAGGCTCCTGGGATGCTAGTCTACACCCTATCTCATTCCCTTCCTGCCTCTTGTGTTCCAGTGTCCATGCTCAGTCTTTCAGTCATGTCCGAACTCTTTGCAACCCCATAGACTGTACCCTGCCAGGCTCCTCTGTCCATGGGATTCTCCAGGCAAGAATACTAGAGTGAGTTACTGTTTCCTACTTCCGGGGATCTTTCCAACCCAGAGATTGAACCCATGTCTCCTAAGGCTCCTGCATTGGCAGGTGATTTCTCTACCACTGCGCAACCTCGGAAGCCCCTTTGTGTTTCAATATCTTCTCTGAAACAATGCCTGCAGAATGTGACCCTCACTCTCAGGGCACTGGGGGAAGGGACCAACATATATCTCTGCTGGCCACTGAACTGACATTCAGCCTTATTTGCTAAGATAATTTGTTGCTAATGAATGAACATGCTACTTCTTATTTCTATAGCTTTCATAACGGCTTGAAGTCTATATGCTCACTGGTGGGCATATCAGCAAATGTTCTGAGAACCCGAAGCTGGCCAAGTTGCAGAGGGAGCTTAGCCTCCATGGTTGACCATGCCAAGGGCTTGTGACATGGGAAGCATGGCCAGGGTGCTGATTTCCTTGGTCTCTCTATCCAGGCTGCCCTTCTGAGTGTCCACCCACCTGATGCAGCTGGGAGGATAGGGGTCAGCCCTGCAAAAGAACATGGGCTTCCCTGGTGGTTCGGCAGTAAAAGAATTCGCCTGCCAATGCAGTAGACTTGGGTTCAATTTCTGGATCAGGAAGATCCCGTGGAGAAGGAAATGGCAACCCACTCCAGTATTCTTGCCTGGGAAATCTCATGAACGGAAGGAGCCTGGTGGGCTCCAGTCCATGGGGTCGAAAAGAGTCAAACATGACTTAATGACTCAACACCACCACCACCGCAAGAGAAGTTGCGCCAGGGACTCCAGACGTGGAACATTTGTGGAGTGGGCTCGTTAGTGCTGGGAGAGGAGTCCATTTTGCTCTGTCTGGAGGATGAGTGATGAGGGAGAAGGGGCCACAGATGACTGATGGGGTGGGAGAGTTGGATGGGCCATATTCAATCCTGTTTATAAGCCTTTGCTCAAGCTCTTGCCTCACTGAATCTGCCCCCTCTTTTCTCTGCCTGTGTAAATCCTACGCACTCCCTGCTGTGAATCCCCTGGATCCCTGACTGCACCTCAAATGTTTCACAGACATAATAAAGCCCTGGCTCCTTTGCTGCTCTCTGGAAGTTCATCTCCTTCTCCCCAGAGTGCTTTTGGATTTGCCTCGCCCAGCCTGGGGTGCAGAGCAGCCCCTGTCCTCCACTAAGTACCCAAACCACATTCATCCAGTCTCCGAATGGAATTCACACTGAGGCTGAAGTTGACTTCTGCACTATGCCCAGAAAAAAAAAAAAAGGATTTCCCAGCAAAGGAATAATGTAAATGAGGCTGTCAAAAAGTGCCTAACCTATTTAAAGGAATGATCTATTTAAAAAATCTCTTAGAAGCCCCTATTTACCCAGAAACAATTGATATGGTAATTGCAAGTCTTTCTCCTTTTTATTTACCATGGAAGGTTCCCTGAGCTCCGTTCACCCACGTGGGGAATGCTACCTTCTAACCCTTGGGGTGCTGGCTGCTCTGTGTCCTTGCAGGTCACTTCTGCAAAATGGGGTCAAGAACAGTCCCCCCTTCTCTGATTGACTGAGGATGAAGAGAGATTGCCCAAAGGACTGAGGTTTCAAGGGGCCCCTCACCTGCACTTAAGCCAAGTGAACGGATAGGTCTAAACAGATGGCCTCAGGCTCAGCCTGCACAAACAAGAGAGATTTGACCTGAGACCAACCAAGAGGGGATAGACCATCAGACAGGGTGTGGCAGGGGTGGAGGGATGCAGGAGGATGGAGGTGGCGTGGGGAGGATTGCTCTTGTCTCAGTTGAAGATGGCAGAAGAGGAGCTCCAGGCTCGAGGGGAAGCAGCCACGGCCCCCAGGGTACCAGCATTGCAGATCAATATAATACCTTGGCCTGCAGATCGAATCTGCTTTCTCGGGGTTTAATTGACTTGTTGGCTTTGGCTTGGGGAAGAGAAAGAGGCTCTTTCCCAAGGGGAGGAGTGTCTCCAGCCCTGCCCCACTCCCACAGAGAGAAGAAGGGAAAGAAGACACTATTCTTACCACCTCTTCAGGGTCCTGGGCGGGGCTCTCCCTGCCCAGTGGAGTGGGGCAAGACAAGGCTGACACGCCTGGGCGAGGGGCTCCTGGGGTTGGTTGCTTGGCCCTGTGCACCTGCTCTGGCTCTGCTGCTCCTAGTCTGATGTGGTCCTGGATGGTTATGTGCTTGGGGAGAGGGGAGTAAATGAGGGAGTGGGGAGGGGAGAGAAGAGTGAAGGACAGCAGCCACGAATCTGGGTACATCAGCCTGCCCAGGAAGGGACCTCCCAGCTCTCTCCCCTGTACCACTGGGTCACAAAGTAAAAGTGGAAATCACTCAGTCTTGTCCGACTCTTTGTGACCTAGGCAATTCTCCAGGCCAGAATACTGGAGTGGGTAGCCTTTCCCTTCTCCAGGGGATCTTCCCAACCAGGGGCTCTTCCCAACCAGGGGCTCAAACCCAGGTCTCCCGCATTACAGGTGGATTCTTTACCAACTGAGCCACAAGGGAAGCCTGAGTCAGAGGAGGGGAACAATTGTCCAGCAACTGGGAACAGCACTCAGAGGAGGACCTAGGAAGCCCCTGCACTAGCTCAGCGCTGGGTCCGCAGGACTCTGTTATATTACCTCCTGGGGTTGGTTCAATCTGAGGCCAGGTACATGGCTTCGGAGTAGCTGCCTCCCCAAGGTGGGGGAGGGCAACTCAACAAAGTGGGCTTCTCCTCTTTGCAGCCCCTACAGGGCCAGGCCCTCCGAGGGAGTAGATGTTTCATTGGTGGTGGCGGCAGAGGCAGCTGAGACCTCACGAGGCATCTCTTCTCTCAGTCTCCACAGCCTCTTCTCTGTTCCTGTGGTGTTCCTAATAAACACCTTTGAAATATTTATGAAGGCAACTTCAATGAAGCAACACAACATTACTTTAAAATTATTTTCTTCCTCTAATAGGTAGCTTTGGCATGAGTGCTGATTGCCGAGCTCCTAAGGGCAGAGCCAGCAGGGTGAAGCCCCCGGGTAGGCACTTGGGACTCTCCTAATGAGCTTAGCAGTGGTGGTCCCTTCACACTCTTTAGGGGGCCAGGCTGGGTAGCAGGTGAGCAGTTAGGATGATTTGACAGAGCTCAGGGACTAGACTCTGGAGGAAGAGGTTGACTGGCTGAGGCTCTGGGAGAACTGCCAGGAGAAGAGCCCGAAACTGGAAGTTTCTGTGGAACCATGGACAGCACCTCCAAGCTTTGCTCCTGAGAAGCTGAGGAAACCCAGGGGCTGGGAGCTAGAACTCTGGGCTTCACGCCCCACTTTGTTGATAGGAGGAGGTGGTAGATGCCAGGGAATAGGTGGGGAGGGGCCTGAGATGCCTCGACCTCTTAAGAGTTGGTGGCTGAGCTCAGCAACTACCCAGCAGCCCTGGGAAGAAAGGCTATGATAGCAATATCTTGTGTGCACAGGATGGAGCGGCATTCAGAATCTGCAGCAGGAGCCAGATTTATCTGTCTGGACTTTGAAAGTCCAAGGAATCCCCACCTTCCCTCCTTCTGCACAGACCCCTGCTTTGCCCTCTCATGTCAGCTAGGATGGCACTTTGTCCAGCCTCCTCCTGGAGCAGGTGGAGGGGAAATGGATACTCCTTTCCATGCCCCTGCCCCTCCCCAGGCGGCAAGGAAAACCCCTGTCTATATCTATCTGGAATGCAGATGGAGGGAGGCCCTGATAGCAAAATCCGGGGAGGAGGATTCTATCCTCATCCAGCTGATCCCCAGAAAAGTCTCTTTCTAACAAGAACTGTTTTCATCACCATTGCCTAAAGCCTGGAGCTGCTCTAATTACGTGTCAGGGTGGAATCTGACAGGAAGCATTTTAATTATTAATTTGAAGTGTGCCGAGCATCGGGATGGAGGAGAGCTGGATCCTTCAGCTCTCTCATGCCCAGCCCTGTCTACTGGGACCTCATTAGTGACACCCCAGGCCTCCCAGGCCTCCTCTTCAGCCGGAGTCTCTTTCCTGCCATGGTGTAGGATCTGCGTCTCCCACTCCTCTGTCTTCCCTAACCTCCTACTTTGCACAGCGCTTTCTTGTTTTCCTTATTTCCCTGAATGCTTCCATAGAGTCTACTGTTCCCCTTGTATAGACAGGAAAGACTGAGGCCTGGGGAGGGCATGGGGTCTGTGTGATGCCACAGCACACGATAGCCACGGGTGGAATGGAACCTCTGCATTTTCTAGTTTGGGCTTTTAAGTTCTTGCCTGCCAGTGGAGGTGGCCTTCTGCCGGGCTCTCTTTCCCTGTTGTCCCGTCTTCACATGCATGTCATCTAAGGTGGCATGAAGGGTCGCTTTTGATGTGTTCCATGCATCTGACACGTGTTTCCTTGCTCCATTGATACCCAGGCATGGGCATGCCCTTCTGAGTACTGGGCCAGACTGCTAGTAGGGGCAGGGCCTCCCATAGGCCCAGGGCATTACCTGGCCTGTTCCCTTTTCTGCCTTGTCAAGGAAAATGCAGCTTCTGCTCATTGGTTGCTTTCTAGATTCGACCCTCCACGTTTTCCTGAGGATCAGGGCCTGTCCTTTCTGTCATGTGCCGTTGTTTCTGCATTTCTGGATTAAGGGCCATGAAGCCCCAGACTGGACAGCAGCCCTGGACATGAAGAATGTACTATTTCATGTGTATCCAGATGCTGACTTGCTTCTGTATCTGAAAATATTTTTCTTTTTTTTTTTGAGTCCCAGGAGTTTTGTAAGGTTGAGACAGCATTCCTATCCCAGGCTTCTCTTCTTGTGTTGCTAGCTGCCCAGACAGCATGGCCCCACCCTGGCTAATCCCAGTCCTTCTCAGGTCATGCTTGCCTCTGCCCACATCCAAGGCTTAATGTTTATGAAGTTGATCTCAGCTGATGGCCTTTGGTTCATTTGCAGACTTCCGTTTCATTTGATCCCATGGAGGGGTCATGGTCTATTAGGGAGATTTGATTTAGGAGGACTTGTGGGGTCTAGAGTAGAGAGAAAGAACTTTGGAGGAATTGAGGAAGTCTTCCCAAAGATAAACAGAGACTTGAAGGATAATTGGTATTTTAGTCATTGTTGCATGAAGGAAACAGAAGCTACTGTATTTTAAGCAGAAAAGGATTGAACACAGGGTACTTACCGGGTGTTTCCAAATCACTGGAAGAGCTGAAGGAGGAGGCGTAAGGTTGAGTCTCCAGAAATGACCTCTCAGAATACTATAGAACTGACCAGCCAGGAGCCTGCTACCTTGACCACGTTAGAAAGACATTATGATAGGCTGAATAATGCCCCCTGCTCCCCTCAGTATCCCCATACTAATTTCTAGAATAGAAATTATAAGGTAAAGGAGACTTTGCAGATCTCTTCAAAGTGGGTATAGAGGGAACATATCTAAACATAATAAAAGCCATTTACAACAAACCCACAAGCAACATGATGCTCAATAGTGAAAACCTGAAAGCCTTCCTACTAAATTCAGGAATAAGACAAGGATGGCCACCCTCACCACTTCTATTCCACATAGTACTGGAAGCCCTAGCCAGAGAAATCAGACAAGATAAAAAAATAAAAGATATCCAAACCAGAAGGAAGAGGTAAAACTGTCACTCTTTGCAGATGACATAACACTCTATACAGAAAACAAGTCTGCACGTAAAACTATTAGAATAAATGAATTCAGCAAGGCAGCAGGATATAAAGTTGATACACAGAAATCTTTTGCATTTCTTTACACTAATAATGAAATACTGGAAAGAGAAAGAAACAATTTCATTTAAAACTGCATTAAAAATACCTAGGAATAAACTTAAACAAGGAGGTAAAAGACCTATATTTTGAAAACTATTAAACATTGATAAAAGAAACCGAAGATGACTCAAAGAAATGGAAAGATATCCATTAGTTCTTGGATTTGAAGAATTAATATTTGTTAAAATGGCCATACTGCTCAAAGCAATTTACCAGTTTAATGCAATCCCTATCAAAATACCCATGACATTTTTTAGAGAACTAGAACAAATATTCTTAAAATATATACTGGAAATCACAAAAGGCCCAGAATTGCCAAAGAAGTCCTGAAGAAAAAAGAACAAAGTTAGAGGAATAACCCTTCTAGACTTTAGACTACACTACAAAGCAACAGTAACTAACAGCATGGTTTTGGTACAAAGTCAGACATATAGTTCAATGGAACCGAATAGAGAGCTCAGAAAGAAGCACATGCATCTATGGTCAATTAATCTATGAAAGGAGGCAAGAATATACAATGGAGAAAAGGGAGTGTCTTCAACAAGCGGTGATGGGAAAGCTGGACAGCCTCATGTAAATCAACGAAGGTAAAACACTCCCTCACAGCATATACCAAAATAAACTCAAAATGGTTTAAAGACCTAAATATAAGCCATAAAAAGAATGAAAGATGGCAATTTGCAGTAACCTGGATGGGCCTAGAGCATATCATACTTAATGAAGTAAATCAAAGAAAGACAAATAATGTATCACATCATGTATATGTGAAATCTAAAAATAATATAAGCGACAGTGAATCTATATGCCGGAGAAGGCAATGGCACCCCACTCCAGTACTCTTGCCTGGAAAATCCCATGGGCAGAGGAGCCTGATGGGCTGCAGTCCCCGGGGTCACTGAGAGTCGAGCATGACTGAGTGACTTCACTTTCACTTTTCACTTTCATGCATTGGAGAAGGAAATGGCAACCCACTCCAGTGTTCTTGCCTGGAGAATCGCAGGGATGGGGGAACCTGATGGGCTGCTGTCTATGGGGTTGCACAGAGTTGGACATGACTGAAGCGACTTAGCAGCAGCAGCAGAATCTATATACAAAACGGAAACAGACTCACAGACATAGGAAACAAATTTATGGTTACCAAAGTGGAGAGGGAAGAAGGGAGGGACAGATTAGGAGCATGGGATTAACAAATACAAACAACTAACATGAAATAGGTAACTGCAGCAAAGATTCGTTGTACAGCACAGGGGATTATATTCACTATCTTGTAATACCCTATAATTAAAAACAATCTGGAAAAAAAAACCTGAATCTGTGCTGTACACCTGAAGCTAATAATATTATAAATCATCTATTTCCCTTCTCCAGGGGATCTTCCCAACCCAAGGATCTCCTGCATTGCAGGCAGACTCTTTACCAACTGAGCTATCAGAGAAGCCCATAAATTAACTATACTTCACTTAAAAAAAAAAAGTCTTGAGATGGGGAGATTATCCTTGATTATCCAGGTGTTCCCAACATAACCACTAGGGAAGTTGTATTAATATAAGAGGGATGCAGGAGAGCAGAGTCAGAAGAAAAAGAAAGAAAGGGAAAGAAATGGGATGACAGAAGTACGAGCTGGTTTCGTGTGGAGGAAGGGGCGATGACCTAAGGAATGCAGGTACCCTATGGAAACTGGAAAAGGCAAGGAAATGGATTCTCCACTAGAGCATCAGGTGGAACACAGGCCTGCTGACCTTGACTTTTTTGTCCAGTGTGTTTTCGGACTTCTGACTTCCAGCGTCAAGAGAACAAAGCTGTGTTGTTTAAGGTCTCTTAGTCCGTGGCACTTGGTTACGGCAGCAAAAAGCACATGGGTGTAGGAGAGGGATCACTGGGAGCACTGGGCTCAGGACCTTGCTGCCGTAGCCGGGCCAGGGTAGCCAGGGTGGTGCTGCTGCCTCCCCGAGTCAGAAGACTCAACCCTGAAATGCGGCTGCATTTCCACGACCAGGCTTGCCAGCCCCAGACAGTCCAAAGCAGCCATAGAGAACCTCCACACCCGCCAAGGTGCCTCTAATTGCTGTACTCCCATGCTCACACACAGCCTCTGCTGTAAGGGGCCCAAGGAGGTGTCCTTTTCAGTTTTCCAGTCACAGCAGTCTAACAAGACCACTAGGGAGAGGTAGGAATGGGAGGCCAAGTGTTAACCAGACACAAACACAACAGGGAATAATGAATGATTCCCTGTGGCTCAGCTGGTAAAGAATCCACCTGCAGTGCGGGAGACCTGGGTTCAATCTCTGGGTTGGGAAGGTCCCCTGGAGAAGGGAAAGGCTGCCCACTCCAGGATGGACAGGACTGAGTGACTTTCACTTTCACTTTCAAAATGAGTCACGTGCAGGACTTCCCTGACAATCTGGTGGTTAAGACTCAGTGCTTCCAATGCAGGGTGGGTTGTTGGGGGTGGGGGGAGCAGATTTAATCCCAGGTTGGGGAACTAAGATCCCGCATGCTGCACCACGCAGCGAAGAAATATATAAATAAAAATGGGTCATATGCGTGAAAATCTATCGGTGGGCACGCCCTGAAAGACACCCCAGCCCTTGCATGGGTGCCATATCCGTCCTCTGTTCTCTGATAAGGCTAAGCTATTTGCCCCTCCTCCTACAATCAGCAAGTGATAAAGCAGGGATCCAACCCAGCTTTGCTCAATTCTAGAGCTGGAGCTTCTAGGCCTTACACAATACCGAGGGGAAGCAAGGTCAGTCCCACCATGGGAAACTGCCTTGAGAACTCAGAGGCAAGAGGGAAGCAGGCACTTCAGAGACTTTGAACAGCTCATCTGCTTTGAACACAAGCTGCATGGAGGGAGTGGCAAGGAGAACAGGGACCAACAGACACCAAGCTAGGAAGGTCTTAAATGTCCTGCTTTGGTTTTGCTGATGGTGGGTTTTTTTGTTTTTTTGTTTTTTTTTGGCAGGGGTGGGGATTCATGAGGCATGTGAGATCTTAGTTTCCCAACCAAGGATGGAACCAGTGCCCCCTCCAGTGGAAATGGGGAGTCTTAACCATTGGGCTGCCAGGAAATTCCCTTAAATGTCCTTTGTGATCCTAAAGGCCATTAGGGAACCACTGAAGTTTTCTTTCTTTCACAGGAGGTTTTAAGGCAGGAGAGTGACAAGTTGTTTTGCATTTTGTATGTGAAGGATGGTTTACACTAGACATCAGGGAGCTGAGTCGGGGGAGCAAACTGAGCCCCAACCCAAGTCACACACAGAGCCCCTCCCTTGCTTCTTCCTGAGCTCTAATTCTTAACGTAGACTGAGCCTGTCCAGCCACTGAACACTTATCTCATCCAGTCATCCTAGGAAGGCCACTGATCACAGGGGCAATCAGGTGAGAGAGTGGTTCACTCATCACAGCCATTCTCTATCACTGAGTCCACAGCCCAGAGCTCACATCTTTAAAAAGCAGGGGAGTTTCAGCTTCCTCGTGAAGGATGACTGGACAATGCTTGCCTTGCACCTGTGAACAGAGGAGCACCAGGAGGGGTGGAGGGCAGGGAGGAGAGGAAGTTGTCCTAGGACGTTAAGCTCTCCTTTCCATCACGAAGAGCACTCTCATTACAACCTGGAGCTTCCTGGCAGCCAGATGGGGGTGACAGAGCACGTAGTAATAACCTGGAGCTGGGTGTGCTCTGCTGGCCTCCAGGAGAGCGCTGTGCCTCCAGGCCCTCCCCCAGCCACATCCCCGCAGGGTCTTAGTTAGGAGAGGAATAAAGAGACCTGGAAAGCAAGGCTAGCCAAGTCCATCCCTCACTGATATCCACTGCACATTCAGAATGTACAAACCTGATGGGGAAAAGGCACTGACTAAGCAAAACTTCACTTAACTGCTATCTTACAACGTCCCATCCGACACTTGAATGACAGCAATTACCTGGTAAATGAGTGGTCTCTGTGACTGGCACTCCAGTGGGTTGTTGATGGNGATATCCACTGCACATTCAGAATGTACAAACCTGATGGGGAAAAGGCACTGACTAAGCAAAACTTCACTTAACTGCTATCTTACAACGTCCCATCCGACACTTGAATGACAGCAATTACCTGGTAAATGAGTGGTCTCTGTGACTGGCACTCCAGTGGGTTGTTGATGGAATAGCTAGAAGGGCTACTTGATCTGAAGATTCCTTTATTAAAAAGAATGAATTCATCCCTTGGTCTTGCAATGATGCCTCTAAATTAAAAAACTAAGAAAGCGAAACAAAACTGAGTGGATGTGTCAGTGCTTCAAGCAGGTGGGCCCCTTGAAGAAGAGCAGAGTCAGGCAACGTGCCCTGCTTGCCCCTTTGTTCCTCCAAGACCCAGAATGACACTTCCTCCTAGGAAGACTTTGGGACTATGCCCCCGCCGCCCCCCGCTGTGAATCTGGAGAGGAGTTTATGCCTGAGGACAAAGGAAAGCTACGGAGAATCTGAGCAAGGGGCATGTTCATGCAACATATATTCGCTGGGGACCTAGAGACAGAATGAAGTCGGAAAGAAACACAGCTTTCTAGACATGCTCTCAGCCTCTGAACTGAGCGCAGGNAATAGCTCAACTGGAATTCCATCACCTCCACTAGCTTTGTTTGTAGTGATGCTTTCTAAGGCCCACTTGACTTCACATTCCAGGATGTCTGGCTCTAGGTAAGTGATCACACCATCGTGGATTATCTTGGTTATGAAGATCTTTTTTGTACAGTTCTTCTGTGCATTCTTGCCACCTGCTCTTAATACCTTCTGCTTCTGTTAGGTCCATACCATTTCTGTCCTTTATTGAACCCATCTTTGCATGAAATATTCCCTTGGTATCTCTAATTTTCTTGAAGAGATCTCTAGTCTTTCCCATTTTGTTGTTTTTCTTTGCACTGATCACTGAGGAAGGCTTTCTTATCTCTCCTTGCTATTCTTTGGAACTCAGCATTCAGATGGACATGAGTTTGAGTAAACTCTGGGAGTTGGTGATGGTCAGGGAGGCCGGTGTGCTGTGATTCATGGGTTCGTAAAGAGTCGGACATGACTGAACTGAATTGATACTAGTAGACAAGGAAAGACACTAGAAGCATAGAGTCTAGCAGGTTCTAAAACAGTGTGTAAGGTATGATAAAACATTTTAAAATTAGAGAACACACAATATGTGCATATATACCAGGGAGAGAGATATATTGAAAAGTTTAGACAGGTAAAAATTAAATGTTACCTTTGTATAATGAGATTACAAATTACCTTTAGTTTCTTCTTGATTTTTAAAGTCAGTTTGCTGATTTTGGGGGGTATGTAATGAGCATATACTACTTTACAATTGGACAAAGCAAAGCTACTTTGAATTTTAAAAGAAATATCAACCATATAAACATTCAATCATATAATTTATCATCTTTCCCCTAAATCTGTTTCCACCAAAAATGTATTACCTGTAACTGTTGAGATAATTCTACTTTTGTCATTTTTTTAGCTTTAAAAATTCCTGAATTGATGCAGTCAGATCGTTTATTTCAAATTAAACACATTCACACTGTTTCTGTAACTTAACTGTGTGATGTGGCATAGGAAGATGATGAATTATACTCTTTTAGCATTAACTGGGCATTCCCTGGTAGCTCTACTGGTAAAGAACCGGCCAGCAATGCAGGAGACCCAGATTCAATTACTGGCTCAGGAAGATCCCCTGGAGAAGAGACAGGCTACCCATTCCAGTATTCTTGAGCTTCCCTGGTGGCTCAGATGGTAAAGATCCAACTACAATATGGGAGACCTGTATTTGATCCCGGGGTTGGGAAGATCCCCTGGCAGATTGCGTGGCTACCCATTCCAGTATTCTTGCCTCGAGAATACCATGGACAGAGGAGCCTGGTGAGCTATATAGTCCATGGTGTTGCAAGAGTTGGACATGACTGAGTGACTAAGCACACACACATACAGACATCACTGTTGATCATCTTGAGAAGACTCTTGCTAAAACGCAAATGTAATCCACAAGGTCATTTTTGTGTTTAAAAAATGAATTTCAATTTTACACAGTGATAGCCCATATGAACCCTAAAATATAAGTAGTTCCTGATAAATACAAATGGGTTTTACATACTGTTTGTTTTTCAAATTTAAGAAATCTTTACTTTCAGAAAACTTAAAAAAGACTACAGACTATGGAAAACAATGAACACATCTGTCCCCCAACTTTTAACTTAATCAGAAATAATGAAAACTGACCAAAAATACCAGAAATAAGGAAAACCACCACCAAAAACTTCTTCATAATGGTAAGCTTACCATTAACAAATACCATTTCTTCAAAAGCTTACCATTAACAAATACTCCTCTGATAAGTTTAGTATACGCTTTATCTAGATCTCCACGACGCTCAGCATTTTTAAAGATTGATTCTGCAAGTCCAGCAAACTCTTCAAATTCAGCAACAAACGGGAGAATTCCCACTTTACTCTTCTTTGAGATCTTTACTTCTTCCATTTGCCTTATCTGGTTACTCTAGAGTTAGGCAGAAAGCAAGGGAGAAAACAGCTAAGCAACTTAGAAGTGACATACAATTAAAAGCAAATATATACACCACAAAGGCATGATGTAGTTTAATACCTAGAACATTTTGGACATTTACTAACCAAAGATTAATACAACATGGATAACTAAGAAAAACTATTTCTAGAGATTAAAAAGTACATATATAATATTTAAGAAACTAAAATCAATGAAAAAAAATCCAAATTATTCAAAACAAAATGCACTCAAAGCTTGTGCACCTCAGGTCTTTGTTTAAAAACAACCAATGAACACTCCTATCATTTACAAAAGCTAAGTATACAGTGACTGCCCATTCTGGGGCAGAGCAGATACCAGAGCACACACAGGATCTCTCACGATTATTTCTGGTTGGTGGCTATATAGTCAAGTTGAGAACCACAACCATTTCCAAATCTCAACAGCCTAAAATTTGTTTGGATAGAGAAGTTCTATATTTGGGGGCTATGAGAACAGAGAAGGAGAACAGGTATTCTACTGTGGATTTGCATTATATAGTTTTCCATGTATCTATTAGTTATTTACTCTAAATCTGTATAGTAAAGTACTTGTGTAAGATGGATACAAAGTACAAATACACATATAGACAGAATATAGACACTTTGGTTCAAAATAATCAATTATGATTCTGTGTACTTCCAGAGGATCTAGTTCTATTCCCAGTAAGAAGTACATTGCCAAAGTGTTGAATCATTTTCAACTCCTACCTAAAATGTCATTATGTTGAGATTTTGGGGGTATAACCTGAAAACCATATGACATGTAGAGATTAGAAAAGTAGTTGTTCTTTTGTTCAATATGGTATTGGAAGTCCTAGACACAGCAATCAGACAGGGAAAATAAATAAAAGGAATCCAAATTGGACAAACAATTCTAAAACCTGTATGGAAACACAGAAGATCATAATAGCCAAAGTAAGCTTGAGAAAGAAGAACAAAATCAGAGGTATTATGCTCCCTGATTTCAAACTATACTACAAAGTTATAGTCATCAAACAATATGGTACTGGTACAAAAACAGACATGTAGATCAATGAAAGAGGGCCCAGAAATAAGCCCAACCTTATATGGTTAATTAATCTATGACAAAGAAGGCAAGAATATACAATGAGGAAGAGACACCCAAATCATATCATTTTCAAAGGTTAAAGGGTACAAAACCACATCACTATAGTGTGAGGATTTCTGAAAAGCAAAGTAAATTCAGGTAAGAAATGTACTGGAGTGCAGTGTCCAGCTTGATAGCACTTGATATGTTTCTAATTTTATCTCTAGTTCTTGGTAGGCTAATCTTTTTAGCCCTGTTCCTTGAAGAACACTTTGGGCTTGGCCACCAGATGAAAGTACTAAACTCAGATGCTATCTATTTCACTTTCTGCAGTCGTATGACATTCATTCTTTGGCTCAATACACACAGAACCATTCACTACTTTTTCAAGGAATGCCTTAGGTCCAGATCTTGTCCCAAGTACCAACACATGTAACGCTTACTGAGCACACACAACTGACTGGATACTGTGAAAAGACTTGAGTTAAAATAAGAAATATTGATGACAACCAACAGAAGGAACCATCTTTCTCCTTTTAGTGACAAAAGGTAAATCTTTTAGAAATACATACAATTTAGGAAAAAACATGACTTTATACCTTTGTCTAGGTAAATTTTACTAAATTTCTTCACTTTTCAGTTTTGAGAGTAACATGAACATTCTTCAGCAAACTATTATTAATTATTACTGTTATTCCCTAGTGACTCAGATGGTAAAGCATCTGCCTACAATGTGGGAAACCCAGGTTCAATCACTAGGTCAGGAAGATCCTCTGGAGAAGGAAATGGCAGCCCACTCCAATACTCTTGCCTGGAGACTCCCATGGACGGAGGAGCCTGGTAGGCTCCAGCCCATGGGGTCGCCAAAAGTGGACACGACTGAGAGACTTCCCTTTCACTTGCATTACTGTCATCATCACCATTACAAGTGATCACTTACAAGCTCTTACTTTGTACCAGGCAATGTGCTAAGCACTTCACTTGAAGCCATGCCTACATCTACCTGATACTATTACATCTTACACTTTTAATAATTACATTCAACTGGATTAAAAGGTATTATATTAAAGTTTTAAATAATAGTTCTACTTTACTGATAAGAACAACAAAATCTTCACATTCTAAAAATGTATAGTGTTCTATGATTAGTGTTCTAGCTATTCTTATTCTGTGTCACATGGGACTCATTATCTTAGACTTTAGTAATTCTCTATTTTCCTTTTGGCTATCAGCTTACAATCAGACCTTACAGGTTTATCATCACTTCTGAAGAAAGCTGGGCAGGGAAGAGGATAAGTGGCCAAATTCATAATATTTCAAATGCCAGTGCAGTCATTTGGTGGGGAAGGACGGTTAACAAGTCTGTTGAGGTGACATTTAAGTTTCTACAGATGGCTTTTAAACTTTTAGAAATCAGTAAATATTTTTAAAAAGTATAAAAGTTGATGTGGATTTTAATTACCCTTAATATTTTTATTATTCTCTCATTATTCTATGGGCTTCCCTGGTGGCTCAGCTGGTAAAGAATCTGCCTGCAAAGCGAGAGACCTGGGTTTGATCCCTGGGTTGGGAAGATCCCCTGGAGGGAATGGCTACCCACTCCAGTATTCTTGCCTGGATAATTCCATGGACAGAGGACTCTGGCAACCTACTGACCGTGGGGTCACAAAGACTCAAACATGACTGAGCGACTTTCACTCACTCATTATTCTATGACTATTCAAGCACTGGATTTAACTTAGAGGTTACATAGTAGAATAATTCAGATGATAAATATCTACTTTTACATATTAATACTAAATATATTAATAAAATGAAACTCTTTTTAGAACCTGGTCCAATCCTGTTTATATCTATGAGCTTACCAAAACCTAACAGAAAAAGCAAAGTTAATGATTTTTTCTTATTAGAAGGAGAAAAATGATAACTGCCCAAAGTTCTCATAAGAACAATTTATTCTTGGCAATATGATTAAAGCTATTAAACTAAAAAAAATACTTTAATCAATTAAAATAATCCAAATATTAATTATCCTATTGTAATATGTTAAAAGAAGAAAAACAATAAATTCAAGTTTCAGTTGTTTCATTAAATCTATGGTTACTAATCAGTCAACTGGGATTTCAGTTACTTAGTGGATCTCAAGTGTAATAACTGTTGCCTCTATGTCAGCTGCTTCAGAACTTGCCATGATTCACATTACAGATGGGACTCCACTTGGCACAGCACCATCCAGCTAACCCTGCTTCTGTACCACCTTGCTTCAAGCCTTGGGGGATATGAATAGTAGATCTCCTGGTGGAAAGTTGGAAATATTTTAAATACACACACACACACACACACACACACACACAGAGAGATATTTTGCAATGGTTAAGAGTTCTAAGTTATTGGGAAAAAAAAAACCCAACTTACAATGCATTTGTCAAAGTTCCTTTTGACAGTCACCAAAACATTTCCCAATGTAGTACTCAGAAAAGAAGCAGGGTCCACGTTTTGTGCAGTCCACACATGATGACTCATTTTGACTAGCATGTAAAGAGAGTTAAAGCTATCAATTTTGTCTCCTAATGCAATTAAGTTGTTCAGTTCTGGCTCAATGCAGCGAAATATTTTAATCATCATCTGGCGGATCATATCTTTCCTGTTCAGAAATACAAAACAGAAAAGTTATTACAAGCTTCAGGTGTATTCACCTTTAACTTTAATCCCCTCAGTATACACAAATGACTAAAATTTGATATTTCAACTAACACTGTCCAAATAGTTAATTATTCTAGAATGGTTTCCAATATAAACATATTTTTTGAGGTTTTATTTTATCACTTAAAATAATGTTGTCCTTTGTACAACTGGGTCCTGAAATGTGCCTTGTTATTTCTGAGAAATACATTACAATTCAAATACTACTTCCTACCAGCAAACATCAAAATTGACTGCATTTGTGTGTTTACAAGAGCGAAGAAAAGCCAAACAGCCATAAATAGCACCAATTTTACTTCACTGAGATGTTCTGTAAGACACTGGGCACACAGATAGGTGCTCTGAGTGCTGCCAGTTATGGACAGTAATCTGGACTCCTCACTGGGCAGTATTCCTTTCTGCCCAATTGAAAGTTTATTTTTTTCCACAATAAACAACAGAGAGTAACACATACTCAGATGAAACAGGCAGTGGCGTGCCAGCATTATGTTGCCGTGACAAAGTTCCTCCATCTGTGTCCTCTGCTTCAGTCTGCAAAAATTATTCAGGTGCTTTACATAATAAAAGACTAACAAATTGACCAGTTTAGTTTACATAGCAATAGCCTGCTCAATCTTAAAATTCTTAGAGAGAATATATTATGAGAGATAATGATTTTTAAAGGTAGTATTATCAATGAAATTATATAATATGTTGTTTCAGAATGTTCAGGAAAATCTTTGTTTTTAGATTTTATCCAAGAATGAGAAGTTGTGTTTGTGTGTAAGCACATTTGGAGGGGTGGGGCGGGAGAGAAAGGTAGAGGAGACTCAGAGGGAGTGTAGGAATGAAAGGGCAACTTAATAAAAAGCTGAAAACATCTAGGAACATGTTCAAGGGAGAATTTTGAAAATTAAGATCATTCTAATAAAATTAATCATTCTAATAAAACTCAAGCATAAAAAATGCTGTCGGAAGTTCTTACAGAAACTAACAAATTTACTAACAATATCATCTACAGAAACAAATCCTCTAACCATTTGAAAGACTTAATTTCTCAGTCATTTGAGGCCTGTTTTTATATGTTGGTTCTTTTAAAGATCATCTCAATTAAAAAAAAAAACCACTTGATTTGCATTGTGCTTTTAAGTTCTTTAAAGTACTCTGGTAAATGTCTAATTTTATTTTCTTACATTTATGCCACCAGAGAGCCATGTTCAATAGGCCTTATTATACCCATTACACAGATGAGGAAAAATAGGGATTAACTCATTAGTTTAAGGTCTCATAGTAAGAAAAGTCATAAGAAAGATTCTGATTTGAGGCCTCACCATTTTTTTCTTTCTTGCTTTCATTTATTTTTTAAGACCACAGGGGCTTCTCTGGTGACTTAGCGGTAAAGAAATCTGCCTGCCAATGAACGAGCCACGGGTTCAGTTCCTGGGTTGGGAAGATCCCCTGGTGAAGGAACTGGCAATCCACTCTAGTATTCTTGCCTGGGAAATCCCACGGATAGAGAAACCTGGTGGGCTACAGTCCCCAGTGTCGCAAAGAGTCGGATATGACTTAGCGACTAAATAACAACAAATATACATTAAAACATCATTTTTAAATTTTTTAAATTCTATTTTTCTTGATCACTAAAACAATACATTTGCTTTTTAAAAATATTTTTTGCCAAGCAAACTCAGACATTTCTCCCACTCATCAATTTGGAGAATGTTTAAGCCTAAGATAGTTTAGAATATTAGATTAGATATCCAAACCTTATCCCTTTTTTTATTATCTTGTATAATAAAAATTATTTTGAAAATCCTTACAATGTAAATTCTTTCTGTTCTGATACTGAAATTATGACAACATACTGATTAGGCTAATTATGATATAGATCATACATACGAGCTAATAAATAAATGTCACCCATACCACAGTTCCAGGCATACTCTGATGTTGCTGTAGTTTGAAAAATTTACTTATGAAGTCTTGTTCTGCCAGACACAGGGGCTCCAGTTCACTCAGTACCTGTTCAAAGATCTGAAGAAAACCAAAATGATCCTACAAAGAACTGAACAAAACGCTTAAAATAACATTCCACATTTAATCACTTTTCTGCAGCAACCAGGGAAGCTTTATCTATAATCTTAATGGAATTCATAACAAATACTTCCAAGATTGACAGGACAATGCAGTATTAATGAGGTATAACAGGGTCAGAACATATCTAAAACAAAACTGACAACAATTATTCACTTGGAATCTGGAAAGAGGAACGTAGTGATAAAACTTTTTATTTAAACAACTTAGCTTCATAAAAGTTGTTTCCTCTTTGTAGTCACTCAAACAACTGGATTGACAATGCAAGCTCTTTATGATTTGTAACAAATTTTAACAAAGCTGTTATGTCATTTAATTGATGAATCACATTTCAGTTGCCATTTGACTGGTATTTTGTTTTTTTTAGATTCAGAAATGGAAAGTAAGACATGGTTAATTAAAAGAGTCAATAGAGCCCAAATCTTTGAACACAATGAAAGCAATACAAACTGGTGCTAGAAAACTGACAGTAACGTTTAAGAAACATGTGTTATTTTATTTTACCTTATCAAATTTGGTTCTGTCCGCAACATCGAGATCAGAGGCCGACATGTTTCCCATATCCAACAAGGAAGATGACTGAGATCTGCGATTCCCTGAACTCTGAACACTGAGTTTATTTAGACTAGAAGTAGATCCAGTTAATTTCCCGGAACTTCCATGAAGACCTAAGAAATGATAAAACTTTAAAAGTTGTGACCTTCATGAATAAAAGATCCATGGCATAAATCAGAGCTCTTTTCTACTGTCCTGGTCTTCTGGGGCTCATATTAGTTAGGGCACAACTCTACCATATGAAAAGGATGTACAGTCTTTCTCTTTCATTAAGATTTGTATTCTACTTCTGAGCATATGTAATGATAGGTGAAACCATACAGAATCACAGAATAAGATTGAAAGGGATCTTAAAGATCACATTGTGCCCTGCCCAGTCTCATCACAGTTGCCTGATGATTTTTCTAAAGTAGATGAGGATTTCCTTTCCACTCAGAAGACATGACTATGGATGAAAGTCACTGACCCCCTAGAATACTAGCTAACATGATGATTGTATTTCCAGAAAAAAACTGCCATATTCCAATATTATTTGCCTCTACATTAAATCAACACATTAGGCTGAACCATATGAAACTACAAACACTCAATTATTCTTGCCCTACTAAAAACGTCAATTACACGACTCAACTTAATACATTCCTGAACTCAGACACTCTTGTTTTTTCATCAAGTAAACTGATTAAAGTTCTTCTAAAAACTAAACAAAATGAAAAGAGAAAAAAAAAAACCCTGAATGTTTGTTGTATTTAAAATACAACTAAAATATAACACATACATTATCAACTATATTAACACGGGACATCTGAGTTTAGGTATAAACACAGGTATCTATCATAGCCATGAGGAAAAATGATAATAATATGTTTGGACAATATCCTACATACATCAAATAGTCAAAGGATTCTATTTTTACAAGAAAATGTGATATTTTTATTCAGAATTAAATTTAAACAGTAAAGCATTTTTATTTTTCTTGACTATTTCTTAGCTAATCTGTATTATTCGCTGATGGTCAGAAGACACAAATAATAAGTAATAAAAAATATGATATATAGTTAGAGACAAACTTTGGCTTCATTATGCAAAATCTGACCACATATACAAGAAATTTTATAGTTTCTAAACACAGCCTGAAAAAAAAGTATAATGGTTAAGACTTTTTATAAATTTCTGACTACCCACCATACATGTTTAACTATATTACATATTTCTTGGATGCAATCATACCACTTCCTTTCTGTTGGTTTTCTTTCATCAATACCTGGCAACCCAGAGCAATCAATATTTCTGGTGTAACTTTTTTCAAGATAAATAACTAATTTCTAGACATTAAACAAACATGCATTGAGAACACCTACTAATACACTAAGCATACTCACTCTCTGTTTCCTGTTTGACAGCACTTTCTTTTCGAGGCAGTGTAGCTGTGATGTATTAGGTTGCAAGCATCAAAGACAAAGACAAGTTAATAAACTGCAATTTGCACAAACCATGCACAAGAGGAAGTTAAAGCTCTAGTTTAAAAGACACATGCAAAGAACCATGAGCATCAAGTAACGAGAGATGCAACACATGTTTAGTTGGTCAGCTACTGCTTGAGAAATTACATGAGAGAAAAGACTTTACTAGTCTTTTAATGTACTATTTTATGCAAATATTCAGGTAAAAATATCTACATTTGTAAACCTCCCCCACACTTTTAAATGATGTTTTAAGTCTCCTAAGCTGATGTACTTAAATTTAAAGACTATACTTGCAAGTTCTGATTTCTGAAGAAAACAGTTCAAGTAAATAATTTAATACAGTGAAAATTTAATAGAATGAAGTTGCACATTTAAACATTAAATGCATTAACAATCCTGTATTCACTGAAAGCTCTTGGAAGGAATCTCCACTGTACTAAATAATTTTATACTCCCTCTGATAAAAAATTATAAGTGGGGTTTTAAAACCATTTTAGAATAATAAGCTAAACTATTTAGTAACTTAACTGGCTCTGTGAATACTGAGAATAAAACATATGTATCAAAATACTAATTACTGGGAGATGGGTAGGTAGAAGGGTAAAGCTGAGGGAAGAGGTCTAATTGAGAACTGGAACTCTTTCAGGGTCATCTGGTATTTCCTTTATCTAAAACCTCTCTTTAGTATTTGTTACATCAATTGTAGAGATCGTCTTGTGAAACATTCTCAATTCAAATGAGAAGCTAATTTGAAAGGCAAAGAAAGAAATTACAGAATAAAAGAGAAAATTAATGAATATAACTCTAGAAATATTTAAGAAATAAAAAACAATGTGTCAACTCCTACCAAACAGGAATAGTGACAGCTGCTATCGCTAGGGAAAAGCTTGAGTATAAACTACTAATTTGCCACAGCAAAAACATGTAAATCTTCCCAGCCTTGTCTGCCTGAAGTTTAAAGGAATATGAAATGATAAGGCTGGACATTACAGCAACCAGTAGGGAGGGATGCACTGGAGCCACTAGCTGGTCAATCTGAAAAGTACCTTCTGGTGGCCTTAAGGTGTCACCCTACTAAGTCCACCAGTTTCAGAGCAAAGCCTAAAGCTGCATACATTTTTCTTTTTTTAAAGTAGTTAATAAATACTACTAGTGCCCTATTTGGGCTCATAAAAGAGTCTATTATTTATCAGCAAGAAGTAACAATATTCCGGTAAATTTTAAATATCCTTAAACAATTTCTGTTAGAGTATAAGCATCAAGAGGGCAGGGTTTTTACTCATTGCTGCATTCTCAGTACCGGGCAGTGCTTATCATATAATAGGTAATTAATAAACATTTACTGAATGCATCTTAGAATTTAGCCTTCAAGACTCCCTTTGGAGCTAACAAGGTTTCTTAACTTAGTGGAGAAATACTGAAAAAATGTTTTTGGCATATAATTTTTTAAGTTTTGGATTAATAAAGATAAGGAAGTTATTATGTAAATAGGCTCAACTAATACATGTGTGTCTTATCTTAGTAGTAGAAAGAAAAAAATGAGTGATTTAAAAAATTATTACTAAATATCCTTTCCCTGTCTTTTCATTAAGTGCATCTGAGGAATACAAAAGAAAAACAAAACACCAAAGTATCAATCTTGGGGGGACAATTCCACACCTCTGAAGATATCAGGGTAAATCTTCTGATCTAAAAAAGGCAAAGACTTTATAAAAACCTTACCACAAAGAAAAAGTAGTTTACTGGCATTTTAACATTATTTTAAATTATCTGAACTAAGCAGATGTTAAAGACTTGAGCAAAGAATGGTTCAAAAAGAGAGAATTCCCCTGAATCTCTACGACTATATTTTGTCTACACAATTTCCTTTTGTAAAATACATTCAATCTGACTTTCTATTCTTATTAGTATCTACGATGCAGCATTTTCAGAGCAAGGAAAAAACAAAACAAAATTTTATTCATAATTACTTAATTTTGATCCACTGAAAAGTTATCTTCCCCAGATTTTAGGTTTCTTTTTTAATTGTAATTACTATTAAGAACTGATTTAAACATAATTTGAATCCTTAAAAAGGTATCTTTAAAAAGTTTACATTCTACCTATTTAGAACTTCTGAAGGCATTTGTATTTAACTTGAAATTTATTTCTAAATGTTGACCAACAAGTTACATTTTCAAAGACGAACAAAATAGTTTTTATCCTCTGAATTTTATTTAGTTTTTCTTTTTTTATAACTGATAACATCAAAGTAATAGAAACTATAATTTTTTGTTTACTCTCCTATTCCTTATTAAGTATAATAGATACATATGAGAGATGTAATTTTAACTGTGTTTTAAAAGTATCTTCTAAACTTGTCTTGGTTAATTAAAAAATTTTTAACAAGATAATTTAAGAACTTCAAGGGATAAGAAAAAAAATCAAGGTTTTAGGTTAATGCAATGATACCATTAAGATACTATTGTACTTGATTTAAATTATATTTCAATTATGTCATTTATCTCAATGAGAATCTTAGGCTTGATAAATTAATATTATGGTAATGGCATTAATAACCTCCCAAGGAGGTAGTTTTAGAAAGATTTCCCTTTTACTGCAGTAACAAGTGATGACAAATATACTAAATGAAAACATTAAACATGTAACTGTATTAATATGTTGTTTACTAAAAAGAAAAATTGATTTAACATATCCATGGTGAAACATTAACAAGGATATAAACACACTGTTTAAGAACAATTAACCTTTAGGATGAGTTAGCATTTCTGTTTCCAAAAGCCTATTGTCCCAATATTTTTATCAGTATCTTTACCAAGGTGCAATACACAGATTCAAACCATTTAAAAAATCTGAACTAGTATCACCAATATATTAGTGTTGTATTAAAAAAAAAAAACCACAAACCAGTGAGTCACAAAATAATTACCCACTACTAAAGATAGTCTTCTTTGTCCTAAAGAAAAGAATGGAAAGATGAGCTATCAATTTCAATCAGGGCACAGGCTCCTTTCAACAAGTAAATGCTAAACTCATGGTTCTAAAGGGGTACTATGCAGACACAGAGGACACACTGTAGCCATTTAAGGCCAGGTTTTGACTCCAATAGGCACAGAACTCCATCCAAAAAGAAGTCCAGAGATGGGTACATGCAAGAGCAGAATGTGGCCTGGGCAAATCATTTCCTTGCAACTTGATACTTTCACTGGTTATTCTTTTAAATCAAGTTTTTTGCTTATTTAACATATTTAGAAGCAACAAAAAAAGCCTCTTGTTTCAAAAATAACTCTTCAGAAAAATAAAGTATAATTACAGGAGAAATTTTGGTGACATTTTCATAGCCCCTTCACAGGGGAGAAAACACTTAGAAACTTTCTTTTTGATTCAAAATAGCCAGTGAGAAGTAAGAAGCTAGGAATCACTTTTACCTCCCTGTGGAGTGCAATGACTTAAGAGATCACAGACTTGCCTCCAACTGTTATAAAAGGTCTTTTAGGAAATCAGAAACTGAACTTCCAACATGTATCTCTTAATCTAGTACTTTCTCTACCAGACTGCACTTCATTTTCTGGCCAACTGCTTCTTCTATGACTATATACAGTTGTCCCAGGTATCTGTGCAGGGTACACCTGTCATGGACATCAAAATCCATGGATGTTCAAGTCTCATAGTTGGTCCTCCATATTTATGGATTCTACATCTGCAGATATGAGATGCACTGTACTTTTATTAGACATGACATGTATTTATTGCTGTCAAATTCACATACTGAAGAATTTTAATTAAAGTATTTAGAGACATACTTGTTCCATGATAAACCTATAAATCAAACCAATGCATTAGATTTATTCTTTTACTAATTCTATTGTATCTCCTTCCACCTTGCCTAAAAAGTCTTAAAATTATTTGTCACATATAAAACAATTTTTAATAGAATAGAAAGAAAACAAG
The DNA here is from genome assembly GCA_006410615.1 of Neotragus moschatus. NCBI lineage: Eukaryota > Metazoa > Chordata > Mammalia > Artiodactyla > Bovidae > Neotragus > Neotragus moschatus. The sequence continues at coordinate 825,946 of SJYA01001177.1, read as the reverse complement.
GGGACTGAGGTGCCTAAGCTTACCAAACTTCTTGCTTTCTTTAGCTGTGCCAGTCATCTTGATCTTTGCAACTTCAAAGAAATCTTTAATTTCTCTCTCATAGAGCCGTGATAAATAATCCATGTAATTCTTAAAAGTGAAAACACATACTCATTAATAAAACAAATATAACAATTTCCATTTCTCAATCCCCCCATATCTTTTGTGTTTTGAATTTTGTGGTCTTAAAATATTTGATGCATTTCATAGGATACAAGAAGGCTATTTTCTGTCTTTTAAAAAACTGGCATCATAAAGAACTGGCATCATAATATTAACAATTTATAAAAATATGAAGCTGAATAATCACACTCACATTTTCACTTTTATACATTCAGTTCAGTTCAATCGCTCAGTCACGTCTGACTCTTTGCAACCCCATGGACTGCAGCACGCCAGGCTTCCCTGTCCATCACCAACNTAAATAAGCAAGGTGACAATATACAACCTTGACATACTCCTTTCCTGATTTGGAACCAGTGTGTTGTTCCATGTCCAGTTCTAACTGTTGCTTCTTGACCTGCATACAGATTTCTCAGGAGGCAAATAAGGTGGTCTGCTATTCCTATCTCTTGAAGAATTTTCCACAGTTCATGGTGATCCACACAGTCAAAGGCTTTGGCGTAGTCAATAAAGGAGCAGTAGATGTTTTTCTGGAACTCTCTTGCTTTTTCAATGATCCAATGGTAATTTACACATTACCTTTCATGTATTTTAAATATAGCTGCATTCATACTACATAGGGTGTTTGGGTCAGCACAATCAGGCTTTTCCAGTGTCATATACTAATGACTGCACAGTATTACACTCTGTTGATGTTCACAGTTTAGTAAACCATCCTCTTAACACAGACTACTTAAGTGGTTTTGATGTTTTGCTGTGATAGACAATGCTACAATAAGCTCTTCATCTCTAATGAACTGCTTCCTTGGAATAATTTCCTAAGGGTAAAATTACAGTGCCAAAGAGTAAGGGAATCTTTTAACTCTTCCTCCATATTGCTGTGCTGTTTTAAAAATTATTATACCAAGAGATAGTATCAATGACATTGAAGCAGTACAGTGAGTTTTACCATTCCTTGCCAGCATGAGGCATTAAATTAACCCAATATAGGTTACTTTCATAAGAATTTAGGGCTTCCCTGGTGGCTCAGAGGGTAAAGCGTCTGCCTGCAACGCGGGACACCCAGGTTCAATCCCTGGGTTGGGAGGATCCCCTGGAGAAGGAAATGGTAACTCACTCCAGTATTCTTGCCTGGAGAATCCCATGGACGGAGAAGCCTGGTAGGCTACATCGCAAAGAGTCGGACACAACTGAGCAACTTCACTTCATTTCATAAGAAATTAATTACTACATCTTACAGTTTTCATAATCAAATAATTTATTTTTAAAAAACAAAATTTATTCTAGTTCAAATGAAAACATCTATTATTTAACAGGCAAACTCATTCCCTCATCATATATGCTTACTACCATACAAAAATATTTTATACGCTTATGAAAGATTCAACAGTGGGAGGCCATGTATTTTTCCAAATCCTATGTTAAATGACTTATGTAGAGTTTCACTAAATTTAAATAAATCCTCAGTAGAAAAACTCCTATGCCTAGCTGTTCTTTTAAATTTATCACGGAATCTACACTTCAATTTCAAACACATCCAGTTTTATAACAGTTTACTTTGCTTTAAACATCAGATGTAACTTTCAAAGGTATATCATTTAAATTATTTGTATACTGACTCATAGTTCATTATTGATTTTTTAAGATATTTTATAAATATATAAAATATATATTAGATATATTTAGATATTTTATAAACAGATATGTCTTCATTAAAAATTTTGGGATGAAACATAATATAGAGCCTGCTTATTCCAATTTGTATGCCACATACATTTCCCACAGATTCTCCATAAGGAAAGTTAAACAGGAAATTTTATTCCTGTGTTCTTTATGTGTAACTTTAAAAGCAAATCTAAAGTTAAACAGGCCCTAAAATTATTCCTATTTCATTGAGCTATTTCACTTTTTCAGCATCTCATTCTTTGAATTTTAAGTTCTCACAAAAAACACTGATCACTGGAAATCAATGTAAATGACTGACCAACTTATAATTCATAAAATCTTCATTAGATTTCTACTCAACTCACTCAATATAACAAACTGCATTCCAGTACCCAAATTAAGTACACACTATTACCCAAGCAAGTTAAACAGTCTCAAAACAGCTATTTTGAAAACAGTGATTTGAGCAGACTACCGAAAATCACCTTCTTTTTCAATACAATTCAAATGACTGAATACCTTCCCCCAGGTTCTCAACAAACTCAGGGGTGGGAAAGACCACATTCAGGTGTGACTCTAAGTTCATTCATTTACTAAACTCAGAAAGATGTTTCTCACAGTACGTATTTTTCTTAGCACCCTGTATACAGCACCTAACTTAAAATCCAACTATCTTGAGTTTAACTACTGTTATCTCAGGCAGTATTTCCAGCTTTATTTTGTGCTCACTGTAGAGTTTTACAGATAACACCATGTTTTATTTTCTATATTTACAAATATGGGACTGAGGCTGAGACGATGTCTGAGCAGTCTTCAAGACTGTCAGCCTCAGGGGGCTATTAGGAGAGGAAAGATTGTTCCTACCTAAACATGGATGGACCATCTCCCTGATCAACCGCTCTACATGCATAACTCAGAGTCCCAGCTAGGGAGAAGGGATTCTGGGCAGCCGAGCTCATTACATGTCCAATGCACCTCTATTTTCCTTAGGCTCTAATTACATATACCCCAAAGCAGGGGTTTGCTTAGATTCAGCCATAAGTAGAGTTGGGGCAGAGCCTAGTTATTCTTATTCCTAAAGAAATGAAGACAAGCTTTTCCTTGTCCTGCCAAAAATGTGAGCTGGGCACAACTAACCAAGTACAAAAGTGAGTGCTAAGTCACTTCAATTGGGTTCAACTCTCTGCAACCCTATGGACTATATAGCTCACCAGGCTCCTCTGTCCATGGAATTCTCCAGGCAAGAATATTAGAGTGGGATGCCATTTCCTTCTCCAGGGGATCTTCCCAAACCAGGGACTGAACCTGAATCTCCTACGTCTCCTGCATTGGCAGGTGAGTTCTTTACCACACACTACCTGGGAAGTATGAAGTATAAAAAGTATCTGGATTTAATTTTTATTTCTTACCAAAGAAACACTGACTTGTCAGGTTCTTTTTTTTAATTCCTTTCTTTCCATTTCCTTTCATTCCTTTCTTTGTCATATTAATAAAATTCCTATTTTTGAAAATACTTGAGCAACCAAATTAGATTATCAGGCATAAAACTGCATGGTCTGTCACAAGTTCAAACACAAGATAAAGTAAGATTCCTTGGAAATAAGATAATTTCATTTAAAAAAGCACATCAATATTGTCAATTGAAAATATACTGTGAGCAGAGAATGATCCCATAATTCAGTGCTAGTTTGGCTACTGTCTTGCTTCTTCACTTTAAATTATATTCATGAATGATACATATATATGAAGATAGGGCAATAATACTCACTGAGAACACTATCAGGCAAAAAGCTTATTGATTATTTTACTCATTTGAATATTCACTAGAGGACAAAGCATTTGTTGGCACAAAACTCTTAAGATATAACAATATTTAATTATTCAAAATACAGTATTAATCCTCTTAAAACTTCTTAAGGCAAAGATTCCAGTCACACAAATATTATTCTGTAAGCTATCTCCAAATCAGAATTCTGCTGACTCAAAACAAACGAGAATACAACACAACAGTAGAGTACTGAACCCATGGGTTCCTGCTACAATGGCCATTTATTAAATGAGTGAGATCATGTCATTCTGCTACTCAAAGCCCATCAACACCCCTCCCTCATCTCTCTGGAAGCAAAAACCAAACTCTTAACAATGGTGCACAGTCCCTTCCAGATCTGCCCTGCCCCACCTCACCTCACCGCTCACACCCGCCCTTCTCATCCTGAATCTGGCTCACTGTGCTCCCACCACAACAGCCTCCTGGTTGCTCCTCCAGTGCTCCAGGTTGCTCTTGTCTTGGGGCCCATGTGCTGTGCTGGGAAAGCTTTCCTCGGAAATTCCCACTGCTCACCCTTGCTTACCTTTAAAATTTGTGCTCAAATGTTGCCTTGTCTGACCATCCTTTTTGAAACTGCAACCTTTCTGATGTCCTAGCATCCCTTGCTTTATTTTCTCTAGAGCTCTCAGCAGTACCTTCCAGCAAACTACGAAATTGACTTTTGTGTTGGTCCTTCTCCACTAGAATATGTACTCTCAACAGTCAAGCGTTGGCCTGTTTTCTCCAGTGCTGTTATCTTTAGTGCATACAACAGTGTTAGCACACAACAGATGCTCAATTCATTTGCTAAGTGAACGTATGAAAGACTCTTCTCTTGTCCAACTGCGGACATCTGTGTGTATGTGTGTGCTCACTCACTCAGTCACGTCCAACTCTTTGTGACCCAATGGACTGTGGCCACCAGGCTCCTCTGTCCATGGGATTCTCCAGGCAAGAATAATGGAGTCGGTTGCCATTTCCTTCTCCAGGGGATCTTTCCAACCCAGGGATCAAACCTGCATCTCCTACATTGAAAGGTGGACTTTTTTAAATCATTGCACCACCTGGGAAGCCCAAGTGGTATCTATCACTGTTCTAAGCTCTACGTCTCACAAGTTTGGCACCATCCTGTCCCTTGTTTTTGGATTCTCTCTGTGATTTATAATCTCTATTCCTACTATCATCTTCCTCATTCAAGATTTCATTTCAGTTCATTATTATATTAGGTTCTTAATTAGTTTCCCCTATCAAGTCTTTTCTTATGTGTGAAGAATGCTGTTAGGACTCACAGCTCAGATTTTTTAACCTAACTTCTCACTCTTCTAGAATATGGAATTTCAGCTTCAGTCAGCCTGGCCTTCTTAAAGTCCCGGGAAAAGGGTCAAATCCAATGTTTTCTATGAAGTTTTCTCCTGTGGCTTCAGGAAATGAATTTCCTTTCTCTAACCTGCTATACATTTAAACTCATTTCCAGTTTAGCACTTAACTATGGCCGGCTGTTTTAAGTATAATTGCTCTTCCCCAGCAGACCTGATGCTCCCTGGAAGTAGGAGCATATGTGGGAGCCACTTCCTATTTTTACATATGGATTACAGTGAGTATAAAAGAGGCACACAGTGAAAATCTGGTGACTGACAAAGAGATGTACCATAATATGATAATCCAATTTTCCCAACTAGTGTGTTCCACAATCAGGAACAGAAATATTCATGTTTCTATGTGCCTGGAACAGTGGAATGTTTGTTTAATAAAGAGGCATACTGCATGTGCTTAAAAGAACAGATTACAGATTCTTAGAAAGCAAATGCCTCACTGAAAATATCTTCATACTCTCTAGTTTTTATATTGCACATAAAGAAACTCAGGAAATAATTATTTAACTAAACTGAATGATGCTTCAAGCTGCAGTACAGCCTAATACTATATTGAAGTTCAAAATATAGCTATTCTCCATCCAAGTAATAAAATAAATGTTCTCCCTAGATAATGAGCACTAAAAAAAAAAAAAAAAAAAGAAATTCAACTACTTGCTGCTTTTCTAAGAACATACAACAGTGTTTCAAATGTCACTTGTGGAACTGAACACATGACCTCTCGATTCTAAAAGATAATGCTCTATACTCAGAGTGTAACTGACGTCAAATCCATACCTTTGTTAGTCCCTCATATTTTCGATAATCGGTACTCTTTAACCACTCCATCAGCTTGGCATATCGGAGTAGGTCTCTATGAAATGGATGATGATTAGGTAAAGTCAGTTCAATAGAGTGCTGAGCAAGAGTTGAACTCTGATCATGACCCTAGAGTGAATAAATAAGTACATAAATATCATTGACAGTATAAAGAAACATTGTTGTAACTAAATATCCTTAATAATGATCAAGCACAGCCAAGCAAAAACAATAGAACATAGAAATATAAGAACGGAGTACTTACTTGTCTTTACCATGCGTGTATACAAACTGAACTCCACCACCATAAGAATAACTGAATGATAAATCAAGAATGACTCTCTGATAAATCGACTCATTTTATCTTTTACAGTAGCTGAGAATGAATGATTTAATCAAGTTTACCTCTCCCCTATCATTTTACAATTTACTAACCAAATAAATATCAGGATATAAACTGTTACTAAGAAACACACACCAAACAGGGGAAGTCATTCAAAACAAATTATTTACATCTATGATATTTCCATTACAGTCTATAATATTTAAAACAGCAGGTGAAAATACACAGGATACAGAATTTCAGAACCAAGAAGGACTACAGATGACTATTTCCTGGGCTTTCCAGAATAGCACTTGGTGCTCAGTTGCTGGGTAATGTCCTGTTCTTTGCGAACCCTATAGACTGTACGCCTGCCAGGCTCCTCTGTCCATGGGATTTCCCAGCAAGAATACTGGTGTAGGTTGTCATTTCCTCCTCCAGGGGATCTTCCCCACCCAGGGACTGAGCCTATGTCTTCTGCGCTGCAGGTGGATTCTTTACCACTGAGCCACCCGGGAAGCCCTTTCCAGGATAATCCCTCATAATAATGTAATTTTAATTTTTCCATTAATTTGCTAAACAAGCAACTATATAATTTTGTTTTTAATCCTTGATATGACTTATATAAATTAGTAAGTTTTCAAACAGCCTGAGACAGATGATGCATCCTGACTTTGTTTTTAAGTATATGGATCCAGTAGATCAGTCAATCCAATAGAACAAACTGAAATTCAAAGGATTAAGTGATTTACACAGGTCACACAGGAGGAAGGCTAGAATCTGAACCTTAGTCACGTGAGTCTCACTTCTGTTTTCTTTTAAAAACAGGCCAAACAAAATCATTTTAACCAGACTCAAAAATTGCTGAAGGTCAATACAAACATTACATTCAGAAATGTTTGCCACATCAGGATGACTGAGATTCTGCTGAATCACAGATATTAGATACTGTACACAGATAGAGATTAGTTTTAAGTCTGCTAATGCCTCCAAATTGTGTCTTAACTAAGTTACACTGCCTGAAAGGAAGGAGTATTTGACAAACTTATTATTGCTGATAAATGTTTTTCAAATATTCTGCCCTTAATAATAATATTAGATATATTTCCATTATCCCACTCTTCCTAATTAATTTTTTCAATGATTCAAGACTCAAAATCATGGTTTATGTTCTTCAACAGCTGTTTACTCAGGTCACTGCATGTTAAGTTATATTATTTAATTTAATGTCAGGAAAGCTCTTCAATTAAAAACCTTCATCTCTTCTGCAAAATGGAAGAATCAAAATTTATAGAGAATTTTACAGCTTACAAAGCTCTTTTACATATATTATTATTCAAAGCTTTCTACTGCAAGTAGCAGTTTCAGATCACCATCATCAGAAAATTCACTGATATAAAGAACATCATTACCTTCAGACTATTAAGATATATTAAATATTGTTAGTGTTAACAGAAAGATTTTAGAGAAACTAGTTCCAAAATATATATAGGAAGGAGGAAAATCAAATACTTAAATTGCTTAATTCAATCAATAACATAGATAACTATCATATCTAGAACTCAACTGTGCTAAGAATTTGACTCTTTATATACTTTAAAAATTAAGACATTGTTTAAAGTTTCTTATTATAGATAAATAAATTAGTAACGATAACTGAAAACCTTTTGAAAAGGACTGGCCATTCTAGATGCCATTAAGAACACTGTGATTCATGAGAAGATGTCAAAATATCAACATTAACAGGTGTTTTGGAAGAAGCTGATTCCCACCCTCATGAATGACTTTGAGGGGTTTAAGACTTCAGTATAGGAAGTAACTATAGATATGGTAGAAAGCAGGAGAACCAGAATTAGAAGTGGAGTCTAAAGATGTGACTGAACTGTTGTAATCTCATTTAACAGATTTTTTAATGGATGAGAAGTTGTTTCTTACGGATGAACAAAGACACTGGTCTCTTGAAATAGAATCTACTCCTGGTGAAGATGCTGTGAAGGCTACTGAAATGACAACAAAGGATTTAGACTATAATTAATATATAAACTTAGTTGATAAACCAAGTGGCAGGATTTAAGAAGACTGACTCCAATTCTGAAAGAAGTTCTACTGTGGGTAAAATGATATCAAACAGCATTGCATGCTACAGAGAAACTGTCTGAGAAAGGAAAAGTTGATCATTACAGCAAACTTCACTGTTGTCTTATTTTAAAAAATTGCCATAGCCACACCAAACTTCAGTAATCACTGCCTTGGTCCCCCAGGACCATCAACATTAAGGAAAGACCCTCCACCAGCAAAAAGACTATGACTCAGATGGTAGGCTCAGATGGTGGTTAGCAATTTTTAGTAATAAAGTATTTTTTAAATAAGTGTGTACATTCTTTTGTGACATAATGATATTCCACACAATAGGCTGCAATACTGTGTAAACATAACTCTTCTATGCACTGGGAAACCAAAAAATTTGTGTGACTTGCTTTACTGACATATTCAGTTTATCGTGGCGTCTCCAAGGTATCCCGTACACACTGCGGTAGAGTTTTAAGTACATTACTTTTAACACATCCTCACAAACATCTTGAGGGTATGAGCCATTTCTTATTCTTACATATGGAGGACTGTGAGTACTGTCACACAATGTGACACACAAGTCAGACACACAATCAAAATCTGATGACAAAGACATGTAACACAATGTGGTAATCAAATCTTCCCAGACAGTGTATCCCGCAACCAGGAAGAGAAACACCCTTGTTTCCCAACTCTTTGCTAGGTGACACGAAGTATTAAATTTAACACAAAGAAAATCTCTTTTCTGTACTTGGGACATCATCTTTCATCTTCTTCAGCACATTCCAGGTTGCTGCAACATTCTGGTTTTTAACATGCATTACTCACATGTAACAACGCATATTAGATTTTCAGAACTGGGAAGCATTCATTTTAAACAAAGCCATTAGTTTATAAGGCAAGGAAGCAAAATCACAAATAATAGCATGTTATAACAAATAATTACAGGTGGAGAAAGGATTACCACTTACTGACTAGTATTTTCAGTACCATCTACAAATGTGGACTACACCCCTGACAACAGGATTATTTTTAAAAAACTAGGGAATTGTGTAGAAATAGATATTATTGAAATAATAGTGTAAGAAAAATGTGCATTAGTATATCCTATGTGATTCCTAGGTTTACTTTTTTCCTGATGCTTTTTAAGTCAAGTGAAATGTTAAGAGAGTCTTCCCCTGTTTCCCCCGTGCATGCTTAGTTAGCTGATCTTCCTTTATGCTCCCATGGTACCACTATAACATATATATACCACATATACCCTCCCTCAGTCTGTTTGTGTCCCTTCTTTAGACTGTGAGCAACTACAGGAAAGAATCAGCCTCTCATCTATTCCAATGCAATGTCTGGAATGCATCTTTAATCACTTGACAAATGACTTCTAAATAAAGGAATGAGGAGTGAATGAAAGAATGACAGAAAGAAAGGCAAGCAGAATGAGATTAAATGCCTTTTGGATCTAAATAAACTTTCTGTTATGGGACATTAAAAAAACTGCTACAAATATGGTTAACAGGTAGCTTAAATCAGTAAATTATAACTATAAAGATTCTGCTGCTATTAAGCTTAGTAAGCTTTACAGGAAAAAAAAAAAAAAAGAATCAGAGAAGCTGGAGCCAAAGTTGATGTACTCACAGGCACCGAAAGAAAGTAGGACCTGTTATAGAGTTGAAGGAGGGCCTGAGTAAACTAATCAGAAATAAAATAGAGTAAACACAATTGTTTCAGAATACTACAAAGTGAAAACAAAATAAGAACCTAGAATTTCAGACAGAATTTCTTAATGAACAAAATTTCACTCAACTTTTTTTTTTTGCCCCAAATCCCTATTAAAGAGATGATAAATACACAAAATCTAATTTATTACACCTAATTTATTTGATAAATATTAAGTCTAATTTATTATTTATTAAATAAAACACCTTTTATTCAAATCCCTCTAAGGTATACTTAATATTAACATTTATATCACTGCCACAACCTTAATTATAACACCCTTTCCACATAAAAATAGAGACAAAGGTTTTATATAAGGTTAAATCAACTAGAATTTACACGAGTTAGCCATTTTTCTCGTACTTATAAGTACATGAAGCCAATGAAACACTTAAAACAGAATCAAGTCTTAGTTCTCAGTTGAAAATACTGAAAAATAAGACAGGCCAAACATTAAACACGTAACAAGTCTGGACTTATTTTTATAAACAAGATTGTCTAAATGGGGTATATGTAATATGAAGCATCATTATTTAAAACTTAAGGAATTTTAGCTAAAAGGAACTGTCTTCATAGGAGACCACTAAGGCCCCAAATACACCTATGAGCAAATATACACATATCTGAAAATATTAAAATCAAATAAATATACAAAGGAACATACTGTGCTCCCAATTAAATATATCAAATTTTTTTCTGTGACAATTATTTTCAAGCTACAGGAACATGACAGTATTATAATAAAATAAAATTACCTGTTGAACAAAAACATTGTTGAGGTGACTGGCCAGTCTCCGGGCAAAATTCTCTCGCAAATCACTGAAACGCTGCTGCTGTTGTTCAACTGCCAGAAGCATGTCATGGCCTGAAATTGTAACAACTTATTTAATGGGTTAAAGAGCTCCTGGATGTCTAATGAGTACATTTATAACAGAAGTCATATTTCAGTTTGAAGAACTCAAAGTTTTACTAGTTTATTCGTGTGTTTATAAAAGAAAGCTAAGAGGGAAAAAACAGTATAACCAAGCGATCCTCACACTACAGTCTTGCCTCAGCATCACCTGGGAACAGTCAGAAACATAGATTCTAAGCCCTCAGGCCAGACCTATTGATTCTGTGGTGGCACCTGGCAATCTGTGTTTTAAAAAGCCCTCTAGGTGATCCTGATGCAAGCTCAAGTTTTAGAACCTGGTCTAGCAAAGTCTTATGGCATCTACTTCATGTTAGATCCTGTGAACAGCACTGAAGAAAAATCCTGGTGTTAAGAGTCACTGATGGTCAAGCAGAAGATACTAAAATGAAAAAGTTCTTTGTGCCAATATAAATTATGTTTGATACTAAGTGAAACTTGTTTCAATAGCTAATAATCTAACCCTAAACCACTTGCCTTGTGGACTTCTTGTCAAAAGCTTTACACTAAGTTTGACGCTTAGTCCCAGGTTCTTGGGCAGATTTTATGGTCATACCTGGTCGAAGAGCCACATTCATGCACTGCAGCAGGGCATCTGCGGCATTGGTGCAAGCCTCAATGCCCCTGGAAGAAGAAAGATCTCCTTCCTGAAGTGCCTTTATATGACCTTTGGCCAGGTCCATGTGGTTCTGGAATGTAAATAAACACACCATTTGTCTGTGTACTCTTAGGAAGTTTACAGGTAAGATGCTACTCAATCCTATTACTGGGTCTTTGAAACTTCAGTATTTTTAAATCTTGCTCTCCTAAGGAAATTAGAAAATATTTTCAAATGGGCTTTAGAGATCATTGGATTTTTTTTAAATTGTTGTTAATAGTTTATAATCATGCTTACCACAAGGAACTCTATCTCAGATAGGAGTTTTACATTATTAGTGTTACTAAGATGAATTAGGTGGTTGCTTTCAGAGATCTGATCCATTTGTTCTTTTACACTTTGGAGCATTTCCTCATAACTGCTCAGTTTCAATTCAATCTGATCCACCTCCTTGAGAGCCTCATCCAGTAACTTCATTAAGATGTTGACTTGTTTTTCAGAGGCCATGATGGACTGGATGTTGGCCTATAAAGTTAAAAAAAGAAGTAATACTTCATATGCTTTAAATGAAATATCCATAAATCTCTTTCACAGCAGAGTGACTTAGCAGCAACAAAGGTTGACATACACATCTATTTTATTTTGCTACTTTGTGTTTACATTCCACTTTTTTACACAGTATTTCAGGGAAGCACACTTTCCATCATATGGAGGTTAGAGACCAGGCCTCAATACTGCATATTTAGGGTATGCCCCACGATGTATCATCAGTAATGGTGTACTCTCATTTCTGTAAACTAACTGGCATTAGGTTATATCATCTCTGACACTTCTTTCAGCTCTATCAACTATAAATATTTTCTCTAATCTGTAATATTTACATAAAACCCTAAACAAAAGCATAATAATCATCTATGTTAATACCTTAGTTAATAGGGTAGCAGTAGTATGTCAGTCTTTAATGGATACCTAGAATTAATTTATAACTGTAGCATGATTTGTACTAATAGGATGTGGAAGACCCTATTGCCGTAAGATAGCTCCTTCTACAATATTCTTTCTTTTCTCTTTCATTTGCAACTACTTTTTTTTCCCAAAGTAACAACAAACCACCAACCCCTTATTAATATTTCCTAAAGATTCTGACTATTGATTCTGAATTCCCTGAAATATGGAAGCTTTCAAATCCAAAATTAAACTGCAAAGTAATATGATGACTTGGAACACAGATGCAACATTAACTAGAAAACACAAACCACAAAGCCACATTAAGAAGGCAGATAACATGATATGAGGAAAATATTTGGATAAAGAATTAAAATAATATCATTGTATGAGTGATGCTAAAATTTCACGTTATTTTATATACTACTCATAATAACTCATTTGTAAGTGCAGCCCAACTGTAAAGGCAGCAGAGCTCAGACCCATTGACATCTTAAGCGGCAGAGCTGGGACTTGAACTGATTCAGGACAATTTTCACTTCAACATCTTGAAGTCTCTTCTAGGCTTTACTTCCTGAGAGCTTTACAAATTTGTAAGCTTGAACTATTGGTGTAATCTCTGGACCTCAGTTCAACCTTACAAATTCTGTACCTTTCATGTATAAAATGCCAACACTGTTTTAAGTCTTTAAAACATTCTTTATTCTCTGAGAGTTTTTCTTAAATGCATACTTTGCCTAACACAATAACACCCCACTCCCTACCAAAACATTCTCATTTGAGATTTTTCTCATAAGACAGGTGCTACTTGTAGCTTTTTACTTCCTAAAGATGTACATTTAGATACAAGCTCAGATATGTACATACAAATGAACAGGATCTATTACAAAGCAGTTCAGTTCAGTTGCTCAGCCGTGTCCAACTCTTTGCAACCCCATGAATCACAGCACACCAGGCCTCCCTGTCCATCACCAACTCCTGGAGTTCACTCAGACTCACCTCCATCGGGTCGGTGATACCATCCAGCCATCTCATCCTCTGTTGTCCCCTTCTCCTCCTGCCCCCAATCCCTCCCAGGATCAGAGTCTTTTCCAATGAGTCAACTCTTCACATGAGATGGCCAAAGTACTGGAGCTTCAGCTTTAGCATCATTCCTTCCAAAAAACACCCAGGGCTGATCTCCTTTAGAATGGACTCGTTGGATCTCCTTGCAGTCCAAGGGACTCTCAAGAGTCTTCTCCAACACCACAGTTCAGAGGAGTCAAACATCCTCTTGCCCTGGTTCTCCTGTTTTCACTACACTATTTTGCTCTCTTTGGGTAAAGGATTCACTTCTTTCAGCTCACTCTCTCTCTTTCTTACTTGTACCTATTTTTTCCCCCCCAAACCACAAAAACGTTATTCTCTTGCCTTGAACTATTCTGAAGTGTTTCAGAGGCTGGGAGAATCAACCCCCAGGGTAGTTTCAGGTTGGCTACTTTCTACTTCCATCACTTCATATCAAGAACCTTCCCAAACCCAGAACCTCAGCCAACTGCCTTCACTGGCCTAATAGGAATGATTCTGTCTTTGGAACAAGAACAATGAAAGATGGAGGGAGGGCAGCTGGTAACGCACTTTTAGGGAAATACAGCAATAATCACACTATCCAGGCTTAAGTGCAGAGGCCATAGAATATGAACATCACTAGTCTCCTCAGTTTACCACACATCACTAGTCACGTGTTACAAGAAAGGCTTACCCCATCTAGCACCTGCAGCTCTCTGGACAACCTTTCTGCAAAGGCCTCGGCATTGGAAATGGCATATTCACAGCCTTCCATCATTATCTCAATATCCTGCTCTTCTCTTGCATTTAGCTCTTGGTATTCATCCACTGCCTCTTCGTCACCTCCTGTCACACTCTGGTTTTCTCCACTTGGAACAGATTCTTAAAAGAGGGTAAAAATTAAAAATAAAGTAGTGAAAAACCAGGAAGGATAACAGCACTGTACTTATAGGTAAGGTCAGTTATAAGCACAGGTCACATTTAGTGGCTGAAAAATAGGAAAAAAATGATTCAAAATATATGAAAAAAAAAGCCTTATTTTTATGAAGAACCGCTTATGTTAACATAATGTATATTATAACAAAAGCATGCAGTCTAATTTATTGACTTGTGTTAAAACAGGCCTTAGTCACACTTTCCCAAAACATAATTAAACTATAAAACAAATATAAAGCCAGAAATGAAACACATGCACAAGCCTAGCCCTTTTTTTCCTACCTGAGGTAACTGTTGCTCTAATACAATAATGCTTATGAATTCAGGACACATGAGAAACAATTTGCTTTCCTTTTTTTTCCAGGTAACATCTTCTTCTGTTATTTTTGTTCTTTTTGTCTTTGTTATGTTTTGTGTTTTCCTCCAAATAACTTTCAATTGAAAATGAATGCATCTATAGAATGCATCTATGCATCTATAATTCATAATTTATTTTGGGCAATGAAAATATTAACTGAACTTTCCATTTCTTTCTTTAAAAAATTTTCACATGCATTTATAAAATTTCTAAGGATCAGCTAATAGAAACTTTCTCAATATCTGTATAATAAGAACAACAACATGGCTGTGTAAAACTACAAAAATTTCAACTGTCTTCCTGCTTCAAAACAAAAGACCATGAGGTCAGAAATGAGATGCTTTCTAGATAAATGTCTCAGTTCACTTTCTGGAAAGAATATACTCCATATGGGATTTTATATAAATCTTGAGGTTAAGAGAGATAAAATGAAAAAAATAATTTTACCCTTAAATAAACCTCAAAACAAAGTTACTGATTTTCAATAATTCATGGGACACGATTTAAAACACAAATTCCAAGTGTTTTAAATATTCATTATTTTGTATGAAAATGAGAATCTACATTCAGCATGACTTGACATATGTTAACTTGTCCTTGAACAAAACACACTTAATTCAAAGTAACAAATGATTTACTCTTAAGAATGTTAATTGGGCAGGTTTAGATAACATACCAGAAAAAAACGGAGGGGCTAAAACTTTTGTACAGGCAATTACAGATTGCAGTATACAAATATAAATTCTTCAGAGTAGCATCACCAAGCTCCTAGTCCTTTGAAACAGTCCCTCTGGAAATGTTAGTGTCACATGTGCAGCTTTTTAGCCACTAGGGGGCAGGGAATGCCCAAATCATTCTGTACACTCCTTACACAATAAGTATTTAAAATAAACAAATATTTTAAATGATCATAATTATTTCAGAAGTATTTTCTCTTCCATAAAACAGTTCTTTGGAAGTCAATAATGAATACTATCATTAATTTTTATTACCATATTGATTTTGTCATACATTTTTCCTTGGACACAATTTTATAAAATATGCAACCAATAGTAAAGAACAATGGCAAGTAATAAAAATATATGGAATAGAATAAGAAGAAAAGGTGTTACGCACCTTCTGTAACTTTAGGCAGTTCTGGAGAATAAAAAGGTATGAAAAAAGCAGAGGAAAGTAAGCAAAGAATATTAGCTGGGTAGAAATGTACACAGGTTTAAATATTAAAAATACTGCCCACATTTCATTTGAACTTCATGCTAAATTAAAGCTTAAAAGACAATGTCAAATACAACTACCAACTAGAAATATTCATAAGAAGCTAAATTTCCAGAGTTCATTTTTCTTATTCATTTTCTGACAGTGACTAAAATACATTTATCCATTTTCTCTTAGTAACATACAGTACTGCTGAGACCTTGGAGGAGAAAACTGGAAAACAGATTACTTCCTGGGGATTATTTTTAGGTCAGTTGTGACTCATGCATTTAGTCTAGTTATTCACTCAAGACCCAAAACCTTTACCCAGACATTCCTTCACAATGGATTAGTCATAAAACAATGTTAGAAAGGACAAGATGGAAGCAATTTAAAAAACACACAAGATATCAGTTCAAGCTGGCTTTTAAGAATTCAAGTCAAAGATTAAAAAAAAAAAAAAAATAAGGCTGTAAGAATGAAAAAGAAAAGGCCAAAGAAAATTTTCCAACTTAACCTGTTAACAAAGCCCTGTTTTAAAAATATTATTCTACCAAGAAGCCCCAGTTACTCGTATGAACATTCAGTTGTCACCAACGAAAACTACTAAAGCTGTTACTGCAATGAACAGTCTTACTCGAATGATTATTTAGATCTTAAAAGGAAATGGTGATAATTTCTTTTTTGTTTTCTAACATAACCCAAAGCTTAGAGACTTAAAAAAAAAAAAAATTAGTGGCCATGATTTTAAAGTCCAGTAAGACATTAAACTAGTTTATAGTCATTAATAAAGCTACTATTAAACTCCATTAAATCAAAGCAATATTTACTGATTTATAGAAAGTGATTTTCAAAATGAGACCCTTAAGGATCTTAATATTCTTAAAATTGATCTCAATTAGGTTAATGTTTATAAAAATGTCTACACCTTTGCTTAAGGCTCTGAAAAATTAAATGTCTTTTCTTTTTTTAAAGCTAGTCACCTTATTCTCAAAAAATAGCAATACTTTTCTTATTGATTTTGGTGCTATTCCTCAATGAGATAAATACAGGTAGGGTATGTATTTTCACACATTGTTGACTGAACAAAATATACTGATTTAAAATACATTTTAAGCAATAAGTAACTTCTTGAAATATATAACATTTGAAAACAGAACAAAAAGCTTATGAATCATTCACTGACCAGAATGTTCAATCCTGAAATGTTGGAAAAAAAAAAAAATTAAATAGCTCAGCTGGTAAAGAATCTGCCTGCAATGTCAGAGACTCCGGTTTGATTCCTGGGTCAGCAAGATCCGCTGGAGAAGGGACAGGCTATCCACTTCTGTATTCTTGGGCTTCCTTGATGGCTCAGCTAGTAAAGAATCTGCCTGCAATGTGGGAGACCTGGGTTTGATCCCTGAGTTGGGAAGATCCCCTGGAGAAGGGAATGACTAACCACTCCAGTATTCTGGCCTGGAGAATTCCATGAACTGTATAGTCCATGGGGTTGCAAAGAGTTGGACACAACTAAATGACTTTCACTTTCACTCAGAGCACATTGCTGCTAGGTCACTTCAGTCGTGTCCGACTCTGTGCAACCCCATAGACGGCAGCCCATCAGGCTCCCCCGTCCCTGGGATTCTCCAGGCAAGAACACTGGAGTGGGTTGCCATTTCCTTCTCTAATGCATGAAAGTGAAAGTGAAGTCGCTCAGTCGTGTCCGACCCTCAGCGATCCCATGGACTGCAGCCTACCAGGCTCCTCCATCCATGGGATTTTCCAGGCAAGAGTACTGGAGTGGGGTGCCACTGCCTACTCCATCAGAGCACATTAAGCTATTATTCAAGGCATGGAAAATTACCATGAATTTCTTAAAGGTCATCAGAGGCTAATGTTGGTAAGATGGCAGCCCTAAGGCCTCGGACACAAGGCCAGCCCCACTGTAGGGAGGAGCACAGGGCCTAGGAGATGCCCCTGCCAGTTCCAAGCATCAAGCCTGAAACCAGTAACGGGCTCGTTAATTAATAAGTGATGGACAAGAATACTACATTTAAGGAGAGAAAGACAGGTGGCTGAACAGCAAAGGAATTAAGTAAAACAAAATGGAGAAAGGACAAAGGCCAGTAGCTAAGCCAAAGAACAGTCTGAAGCACCTGAAGTTGACATTTTTACAGGTCAAAACGGTTGAATATTGGCGATTTCAGATATATTTCAACTTGACAGAACAGAAGCTTCTATTTTTAAATACTAATATACAACTTAGGACAAATCTACTTATTTTTTTTCCCCTTAGTAAAGAGGGGCTACAACTCTGTCCACCTGCTGCTACTTCCATTACTTTCGAGATGAAGAATACAACAAATTGTATCTGCAAGACACACAGAAGCATCTTCTCACAACATGTGTGCCCTTATAAAAGAAATTTTAAAGTTAAAAAAAAAACTCATTGTACATTTTCAATAACAGTTAATTTTTTGTCTTGTAACACAAAATAATCCCTAGTAATATTCCTGAAGATGTATGATCTAAAATACCTTGATTTACTTCATGTCTAAGGACTTTACCCTGGATAAAAGAATAATAATCGCTAATATACAACTGAGTACTTACTACAGCTTTGGCACTGTTCTCATCATGTTCCTATATTAAGTAATTTAATCCTTACAATAATCTTATGGAGTTGATACTATCTCTGTTTCTGAGATAAGAGAAATTGAAACAAAGAGTAAACCAAGGTCACAAAATATAGTAAGGGAGAAAACCAAGATTTGAATCCAGGCAGTCTGACTCCAGACTTGTATTCTTAAATACTACACAGATACGCTACACAAAAATATAGCTATAAAGATATTCATCTCAGAGTTGTTTAAAATAAGCAAAGATTGGAAAACTCTTAAAAAGTGACTAGTTAAAAAATATCCAATACAATGGAATTTTATGGTGCCATTAAAAATACTGTTGAGTAAATGTTTAATAAGGAAAATGTTCACGATACATTATATGAAAAAGAACAGGAGGTAACAACATAAACTTATTTAAAAACAAGTATTTAAATATACATAGGAAAAAAGACCAGAAGAACATCTAACAAAATGTTAACAGTAGTTATATTTCAGGATTAACTTTATTAAGTGACTAAATCAATTTTCTATAACAAATAAGCATCACTTCTGCAATAAGGAAAATTATTTTTTAAAAAATATCTTTCAGAGTTTTAATTACTTTGAAGAATATCAAATTATATACTCACTTACAGATATACTTTATTTTACATATACATTTTAATTTAACTTTACCTTCCAAAAGCTGTGAGCTGACATTGACAAAATCAATTTTCTTCCGAAGATATCGCTGATTCAATTTCCAAATGCATGAAATAAATGCATTCTTTTCAGCAGTGCTGCTGGCAACCCATTTATATATTTTTTCAAAATGTAAATCAAATTCAGGATTTTCCTGCAATAAAAATATATATTTATATTTCAATAAAACAAAAAGCTAAAATCACCATTAAAAATCAACTAAGTGACTTGTAGAAAATGGCTCAGAAAACTCAATTTATAGCAAAAATTTATTTGCCTCCCAGAAGAAGCTGGATTAAAAACAACATAGTTGGCAATTTCCTTCTATATCCATTAGGTCTATATGTGAAAGTACAGGATGTCTACTTAACAGTATGTGTCTCAGCTTCCTAATTTATAAGATGACAATGGTCTTGAGTTTTAATTTTTCTTTTTAAATTGCCTTTGGGGGTTTCAGAGTTACACTTTTTCTTTCATAATGTGCTATTATTCATAACTGTGATTTGACACTAATTCCTTACAACATATGAGAAAAAATACAATCTATACCCAAGTGTGGTTTCCAAGAACACATGAGGTGGAAAGCAGGGACTGGTCCTGTTTTCAATTCTGAAAACACAGAATAATTAAGAGTGTTTCAAAAAGTAAAAAATACTGGTGGCCTTATTTTAATGAAAAAGAAGTTCAGCTGATGTGAGAGAACTGCGGTATGCTCTCTACATGTCTTTTAAGTGAAATTACAGACATAATTTCATGCCTTGATATTCTCCCTTGAATGCAGAACTACTTGATTACTATATAAAAAATATAGATGTATACTTTTCTTTATATCTAAGGAATTAAAAAACAGTCTCAAATGTTTTTAATGTTCTATAGAAGGCTAATCATACAATTAGTTTAAAGTGTTGTTTAGGGGGATAAAATGTAAATAAAGACCACAAACATGGAAGAACATTGATACCAGACTTTTATTATGAAGATCGGAGATAATTTAAGGATTAAGACTTGACATATTATAGTAGGATGGTTGTATTAATTAATTTATAGCTCAATAAGCAGAACTAAAATGATAAGAGATTAAAAACGTTCATTTACAATGAAAGAGTAATTGCATTAAATTGTTGCAGTCACTATGAACAACATTATGGAGGTTCCTCAAAAGACTAAAAACAGAGTTGCCATACGATCTAGCAATCCCATTCCTGGGTATGTATTGGACAAAACTATAATCTGAAAAGATACATGCACCCCAATGTTCACTGCAACACTATTTACAAGAGTCAAGACATAGAAACAGCCAGATGTCCACCAACAAATGAATGGATAAAGATGATATGGTACCTATATACATTGAAATACTACTCAGCCATAAAAAAGAATGAAATAATGCCATTTACAACAAACGGATGCAACTAGAGATTATCATACTAAGTGACGAAAGTCAGAGAAGGACAAATGCCATGTATCACTTATATATGGAATATAAAACATGACACAAATGAACTTATCTGCAGAAAAGAAACAGACTCACAGACACAGAGAACAAACTTGGGGTTGCCAAGGGAGAGGAAAGGTGGGGGAGGGATATGTTGGGAGTCTGGGATTAGCAGATGCAAACTATATATATATATATATATATGTATGTATATGTATATATGTATATATATATATATAGAGAGAGAGAGAGAGAATGAATAAACAAGGTCCAACTGTATAGCACAGGGAACTATATTCAACATCCTGTGATAAACTATAATAGAAAAAATATGCAAAAGAATGTATGTATATGTCTAACTGAATCCCTTTGCTGTACAGCAGAAATTAACACAACACTGTAAATCAACTGTACTTCAGTAAAATACACTTTAAAAAAAATGGTAATTGCATTAGTATCTATAAAGAAATCTAATAGTCTTGGCAACCAACATGAACTTGATGGGAAATGATCTCTTTCCTAGGAATATTTCCCATAATGCCATAAAAGAAGCTGAGTGCTCCAGCAGCAACACTCACACAAATCAATGTGTGATGCTAAATGGCTGTTAGGCTATGTATAAAAATTTTATATTTTATATCCATATATAGCATACATACACCAAGGTGCTTGCATAAAATGAAAAAAAAAACCATTAAGCAAGTCAGCAATGAGGTGTCAGCTGAGGAACGCATTCAAATAAGCATTTAGCAATGTTAGTGAATTACACAAGTCAATGGGCTTATGAAATGTAAAACTACTGAAGAGAAGAAAGCTTTTTAATAAAGATGAGTTTCTAAAAAGTCCTTAAAGTATTTTGTCTTAAACAGAAAATCTTTCCTCTTGATCCCTCCCATAATAACAGAAATTATTATATAATGCAAAGTGTTTTTTAAATCTTATTTTCGTGTTCTTTTCAAATACATACACATGCACCCACACTCAAAGCACCTGTCAGACCCCATTTTCCACATTTCACATTTTTCTAAAAATTGAGTGCTTTGAAGGAATCAACAAACGCCCAGTTTTCCCTAAAATACTTAAAGAAAAGGCATTTTCTCTACTTTGAAAGAAATCACAACTCTACAGATATGCAGGACTCTCCTAAACTTGTTTTTGTTTCTTTAAAAAATTTCTGTTTGCACCTGACTCAACTGCTTGTCATTCTGTCCAGCTTTTAGATTCTCAGAGGTCTGAATCAGGGTCAGCCTAAAACCAGACTTTTATTTTATCAGACTGCTCTACAAAGGTAGTTTTCACTTCTCTGTGCCTTTTGAATCAATGTAAAGACTTGAAGAACTCACTCAAAGGGCACCTGCAGTTGCAGTACTATAAGCCTTGCTTACAGCCCCATCCACAGGACAGAGGACATGCTGCAAAGCACCCCCGAGAGCTCTGGAAGGGCCCCTGGGCTGCGGAGGAAGATGAGGGCAGGGTTAGAGGAGGCACATGCTTTAACCTGAAGAGCTCTACTTGATTTCTTTTTTTTTTTTTATTTAAGGGGTACTGCTTTGAAAAGCCTTGAACTGTCAGGAATAAAGGTGCTCCTTTATCATGATTATCTTATTATTCAACCTTCTTGGAATTTGAGAGTGACTTAAGTGAAAGGTGTGATATCTTATTCTTTAATATCTTATATTTTATTCTTTCTGGAGAAGGAAATGGCAGCCCACTTCAGTACTGTTGCCTGGAAAATGCCATGGATAGAGGAGCCTGGTGGGCTACAGTCCGTGGGGTCGCAGACTGGTGGGCATGACTTAGTGACTTAACAACAATCGTATCCTTTAAAGTCCTTAGAATAAGGGGTGTAACTCAGTGCTATCACTTGAGCCACAATATTCAAACCATGGCTTCACAGGGCCAGCTCAGCTGGGCCAGCTCAGCTGCCTCAGCTGACAATTCTGCATTAATTTGTGAGGGCTACCTGAGGAAGATTCACTTTAATTATATTTTATGTGATTTTGAATGAGGTTTTACCAAAATAATAATTTTTTTTTAACTCACACTACAAACCACCTTAAAATTCATACTAATTCATGGATTCTATACTAAGTATACCTAATCTAAACAAAGAAATGTACAGTCAAGGTTCAGTTTAGTTCAGTTCAGTTGCTTAGCCGTGTCCGACTCTTTGCGACCCCATGAACTGCAGCACTCCAGGCCTCCCTGTTCCTCACCAACTCCCGGAATTCACGCAGACTCACGACCATCGAGTTGATGATACCATCCAGCCATCTCATCTTCTGTCATCCCCTTTTCCTCCTGCCCCCAATCCCTTCCAGCATCAGAGTCCTGTCCAGTGAGTCAACTCTTCGCATGAGGTGGCCAAAGTACTGGAGTTTCAGCTTTAGCATCATTCCTTCCAAAGAACACCCAGGGCTGATCTTTAGAATGGACTGTTTGGATCTCCTTGCAGTCCAACAGTCAAAGTTATTTTGCTCTAATTATGTAGCTTGTGAACAAACATAACTGCAGCTCAAAAAAACCGACCAACAATGAAACAAGCTTACATGTTTACTTATTTATAGCCTGAGACTTGGAAGTAGGAGAATGGAAGGCTGGACAATACACTGTAGACTAATTCAAGGTTAGGTGGTGAACCACAGGGTCACAAAATAAGTTTAGATCATCTTAGAAGTCAACATACTATGTTATAAAATGAAAGACACGTCAAATAAAAAAAAGAAAAACATACTTTAATAGCATCCTTGGCATCTACCACAGCCAGGTCTCGAAGGGCCCAGGCAATCTGTCTTTTGTAGAAATCTCCTTTATCAGATTTCTTGACTTTGACCACCTTCACCTGTACAGGGCGTTCAGTTGTCACTGTTGAATAAAACATACACTTTCAATAGAGACATTATTCATTTCCTCATTCTTCGTTCATTGCAAACAGCTGTCAGATGCCTACTGTTGTTTAGTTGCTAAGCGGTCTCTGACCCTTTTAGCGGTTTCTGACTCTCATGGACTGTAGCCTGCCAGGCTCCTCTGTCCATGGGATGTCCTGGGCAAGAATACTTGAGTGGGTTGCCATTTCTTTCTCCAAGGGACCTTCCTGATGCAGGATTGAATCCGTGTCTTCTGCATTGGCAGGCAGATTCTTTACTGCCACCACACGATACTAAAGCAGGAATAGTATTTCATAACAAATGCTATGATTGAGGAATACACAGATTACTAAAAGAAGAATCTAAATCAGACAAGAGAGTCAGAGGCAGATTCCTTAATAAGTAAAATGCTTAAAACTCAACAATAAGACAAAATATTTTGATTAAAAAATGGGCCAAAGACCTTGACAGACATCCGACCAAAGAAAATATACAGATGGTACATAAACATATGAAAAGGTGCTCCACATCATTTCTCATGGGGAAAATGCAAATTAAAACAATAGTGAGATACCACTACACACCAACTGTTGCTTAGTCACTAAGTCGTGTCTGACTCTTTTGTGACCCCATAGCCTGTAGCCCACCAGGCTCCTCTGTCCATGGGATTTCCCAGGCAAGAATACTGGAGCGGGTGGTCATTTTCTTCTTAGAATGGCCAAAATCCAGAGCACTGACAATACCAAACACTTGTGAGGATGTACAGCAACATGTACTGTCCTTCACTAATGGTGGGAACTAAAAGTGGTATAGTCACTTTGGAAGACAGTTTGGCAATTTCCTAACACAACTAAATATACCATACAGTCTAGCAATCATGTTCCATAGTATTTACTAAAAGAATCTGAAAACATGCCCACACAAAAACCTGCACACGGATGTTTATAGCTGCTTTATTCAAAACTGACAACTTGGAAGCAACCAAGATGTCCTTCAGGAGGTGAATGGATAAATAAATTGTGGTATATCTGGACAAGGAATGTTATGTAGTGCTAAAAACAAGTACGCTGTAAGCCAGGAAAACCAGTGGAGGTAACTTAAATGCATATTACTAAATGAAAGAAACCAATCTGAGAAGGCTACATACTATTTGATTCCAATTACTATTTGGTCTTCTGGAAAAGGCAAAACTATGGGGACAGTAAAAAGATCAGTGGTCACCAGGAACTGGGGAAGAGATGAACATGCAGAGCAGAGAGGATTTTTAGGGCAGTGACAATACTGTATGACATTATAGTGACAGATATATGTCAGTATCCATTTGTCCAAACCAACACCAAGACTGAACCCTAAGGTAAACTATGGACTTCAGGTGATTATAATTTGTTAATGTAGGTTTATTCTTGGTAACAAATGTACCATTGTGGTGAATGGTAGAGAAAGGCTATGCATGTAAGGGGTAAAGGTGTATATGTGAATTCTCTGTACTTTCCTCTCAATATTCTTGTAAACCAAAAACTGCTCTAAAAAAATAATAAAGTCTTAAAATATATTAATGCTAACACGAATGATCATTTATGATGGTATAAAAAAATCTAGGAATAAATAAATACCTAGGAGTAAATACAACACATGTGCAAAAACCTTTACTGAAAGTCTTTAAACTATAATCCTTGTTGAAAGGCATTAAAGAAGACTAAGAGAACCACACCATATGCACGAACAAGATTTTATATAAAAATGCACATTCTCTCCAAAGTGAACTATAGATTCAAAACAATTCCAATAAAAATCCTAACAAAATTTGGAACATGAAAGGTTGATTATAAAATTTAGATAAAACAACAAAATACCCACAAGACAACATAAAAACCAGATATAACAAAGTGCCCAGAAAAAAACAAACACTCATCACTACAGACATGGACACAGGTAAATCGACGACTGAAATATGAAAGGTAAAATTATAAAACTTGTAGATGGTAATACAGAATACTTTTAAGGGCTTCCCTGGTGGCTTAGATGGTAAAGAATCTGCCTGCAATGCAGGCGACCTGGGTTTCATCCCTCGGTAGGGAAGATCCATTGGAGAAGGGAGTGGCAACTCACTCCAGTATTCTTGCCTGGAGAATTCCTTGGACAGAGGAGCCTAGTGAGCTACAATGCATGGGGTCACAAAGAGTGAGACACGACTGAGCAACTTGCACACGACATGACACATGACAGGGTAGGGAAGGCATCTTAAACAAGAGACAAAAAGGCCATAAATGGTCAGATAAATGATCAGATTGATTAGTCTGATTTCATTAAAATTATAAATATCATCAAAAGGCATCATAAAAAGTGAAACCACAAGCCACAAACCAGGATGCATATAACCAACAAATCAGCACCCCCATTATATAAAGACCTCAAAGAATCAACCAACCAAAAAGGACAACCAACACAGGAGAAAAATGAACAGAAGGCTTAAACTGGCAAATTTAGGCAATAAATGGCTAATAAATTCATGAACAGAGACTTAATCTCATTTTTATTTAGGGATATACAGTTTAAAACCACAATGAGATTCTATTTTACACTCGCCAGATTCGAAACAATTGATAGTCTGTCAAAACCCAGTGTCAAAACCAAGTTTAGACTAACTAAGATGTGGAGAACCCAAAATACACACTGCCTGTGGGAGTGCAATCAGTACAACTACTTTTGAACATAATTTGTTATTATATTGTTGAACATTCACATGCCTGTGACCCAGAAATCTCATACTTAGCTATTTATCCCAGAAAATTCTTGCCTATACACTGGCAGACAAGGACAAACATGTTTTGTTGCCTAAATAGCAAAACCTGGAGACAAATCTCCTGGTCATCACTAGTAGGATGGGTAAGTAAACAGTTGTACTCTCAGAATAGAACACTACATAGCAGTGGAAATAAAAGTCTTAACAGCCATGGGAGAAAAACAGGTAACACTCACTCACATGAACCTACTGATGAGTGGAAGTCACACATGAATACGTGTGTTAAAATTCAATTTATGCTCAGTTTAAAGCAAATCTAACAATCTATTATTTGAGATTACAAACATATATGGCAAAATGACATAGAAAAGCAAGGAAATAGTAAATCAAAACTCAGGATACTCGTTACCTCTTAATGAGGGAGGGAAGGGAATGGGAGCAGGGCAGGGTACACAAAAGACTTCAAAGGTAACGGTAATATTCCTTTTGTTCTGGGTGGTGGCTACACAAGTATTCATACCTTTATACGTTATGGAAGTGCTTTTGTATCTTTTAAAGATTTAATTAAAGACAACTGGAAAGAATGAATTTGCTGGCCCAACAGTTTTTCCAGTCATACAGACAATGAGAATATTTTATAAACAACCAGGAAATGTCTCCAAGGAATAAAAGAAATCTTTCCTTATTAAACACTCACCTGTAGCACACAAAAAACAGTTCTTTTTCTTTTTTCCTGCCTTGCAGACATTGACAATACTCAGCAGGCGTTCGTCATTTGGAGTAAAAATGTCTCTTTGTAATGCATGCTTGATTGCTGTCATCTTTACTCAGCTGAAAAATTCAGAGTATAGATACTACATTTGTCAAAATCATTCTTCTTATATTGCTCCATTTAGGATTAGGAAAAGATCTTATTTATGGTTAATAAGCATGGGGAAATAATTTCATATATTTGTACACCTACATCATAAAGATAAAAAGCTGTGAGTTTGGAAAAGAAAGAGAACCAGTATTATCAAACTCTAAGATCTTTTGAAGTGCTCACCAAATACTAAATATTTTTTTTAAAAGATTTAAGAAAAATTAAAAGGCCCATTCCCAATATTTAAATATAAATTTCCTATATAAATAACTTTTGCAACTCAACAACAACAAAAACAAATAACCCAATTAAAAATTGAGCAAAGGGTTTGGGAGACATCTCTCCAAGGAAGACATAGGAATGGTTATGACATGAAAAGATGCTCAACATCATTAGCCTTTAGGGAATCATAAACTAAAACAATGAGATACCTATCACTTTATACCTGCTAGCTAAAATTAGAAAGACAAGTGTTGGTAAGGGAACCCTCAAATACTCCTGATGATTGTAAAATACTGCGGCTGCTCTGGAAAATAATTTGGTGGTTCCTCAAATAGTTAAATGTCAATTTACCACATGACCCAGCAATTCCACTCCTAGTACATACTTAAGAGAACTAAAAACGTATGTCCACACAAAAACATGCCCATAAACGTCCACTGCAGTATTATTCACAATAGCCAAAAGTGGAAACATCTCAAATGTCCTGGGGAACAACAAAATGAAACATATCCATACAGTGGCATATTATTTGGCCATAAAAAGGAGCAAAGTACTGATACATACTACTGACACACAGATGAATCCTAAAGACATTATGTTATGTGCATTATGTTAAGTGAAAGAAGTCAGTTGCAAAGGGCCACATGATTTCATTTATATGAAATGTCCAGACAAATCCACACAGACAGACTGATTTCTGGTTGCCAGAGGTGGGGGGCAAGCAGGCATGAGGAGTGACTGCTAATGTGTATGGGGCTTCTTTTGGGGGTGATGAATATGTTCTTCAATTAGACCATTTTGATGGGTGTATAACCCTGTGAATATACTGAAAACCACTGAATTAAATACTCGGAAAGGGTGAATTTTATGGTATTTTAATTACATCTCAAAAAAGCTGTTGTTAGAGAATAGTTTTCCTCTCGTCTTCTTTTTCTCATCTAATTCAATGTCTTTTTTCAAATATCAACTTAAATATTTTTTAAACATTTCTTTTCAATTTTATTTGTTAAATATACTGAATACATATTTGTGTGTGTGTAACTATTTCCAATGCAGGTGTATAGTATATAATACATGTGAGCTGGCTTAGGAAATTAACTTCTACTCCTAACACTGTTTCTATGAGAAAATGAAGGAATTATGAGTTTTAAGTAAATGACCTTGAATATATTTTTGTAATACAATGACTCGTTTGAAAACTCTTCTATTTTACTCAATCTGTAACATTTCTATCTCTGCTGCAACTAAAAACAATTGCTTTTCTCAGAAAAACCACATTTTCCCACTTCCATCCCTCTTCCCCCGCATCTCAGCCTCCAGTCTTCTGATCTCCCCTTCCATCCTGTTCTCTTAGAACATCTGGCCTCTCCAAGCTTAATTTCTTTCCCAGTGTAGCCTTGAGGCAGTGTTTATTTCCATACACCCACACCATTCCTTTCAATGATCTTGCTCCATTTGCAGACCAGTTCACCCTGCTCACCAATCTCCATAAACTGTCTTTTTTTCTTTCCTTCTCCTGGGCTACCATACGGCACTTAAGGTCTCATATCCATGTCCATTGTACTCATTACAACTTTTAAATGCAATCAATGCTAAACTTTCAATGTTGCTCAGCAGTTTCTTAACACTTCCTTTGATGATCCCTCTTCCTACTCCACTGGTGTTGCAAATCTTTATTTCTCTCCTTCAACCCCTAATTCTGTCAGTCTACTCCCTCTCTG
Source organism: Neotragus moschatus (assembly GCA_006410615.1). NCBI lineage: Eukaryota > Metazoa > Chordata > Mammalia > Artiodactyla > Bovidae > Neotragus > Neotragus moschatus. The sequence goes on along the minus strand of SJYA01001177.1, from coordinate 796,908 downwards.
CAAATGACTTTACCATCTACCCTTCACCAACTATTTAACACCATACCATCTGGTTACCTCTTTGCAAGCTTCCATAACCCCAAAACTCTCAACAAATAATATTAAACAACAAATTAAACTCTCAACAAATATTAAAACATATCTTTTATCATAATATGCCCTTGCTCAACACTTTTCTTCATCCTTCTACATTCCATTTTAACCTCCATTCCACCCATTATAAACTGTCTATGTTACTATCTCTTCATATGTTCTAGATCCTATACATATGCTAAAAGCTCAACTCTATCCTTTGCTGAAGCCACCCTGGATACTGGCCAGTTTGCTTTTCTATCTCCAAGCTCTTGTTCACACAATTTCTTTTTTCTCAAATTCTTTTCTCCCTGGGAAATTCCAGTTTATCCTGCTAAAATAAGACCTCTTTTGTGAAATAGTCACACATGCAAAAAAAAAAAAATTTCTTTCCTACTTCTCTAACATTTCCCCTCTACTCTGCTAACACAGCACTTAGAAACCATATTATCCAGTTGTATTCTTTTCCCCATTAAGAGTACTTCCTCGCAGGCAAGGGCTATGTCTTATTTATCCTTATATTCCCAGAACTTGGCAAAGACTTAGCAGACAGTTAATAAATTCACCAAAAGGAAGGTACCAAATAACCTGACAGCTAAAGCATTTTGCTAATTTTCCTTCATTTACACATAATTTATCCTTTCTGGTCCTACTGCCAAGGTACAATCCAGGTTCACACCAACTACGTCTATTTAACACCATAGCATCTGGTTACCTCTTTGCAAGCTTCCATAACCCCAAAACTCTCAACAAATAATATTAAAACATACCTTTCATCATAATATGCCCTTGCTCAACACTTTTCTAATGCTCCCAAAGACAAACCTTTCACTCCAAGCCCTCCGATCATTCTAGCCTTTATATCTTTGCTTAGGATATTTTCCATGCAGAGGGTATCATCTACCCAAATCCTAACTACATTCCATAATTTACATGAACTTGATTCAACACAGTCAATCCTAAAGGAAATCAGTCCTGAATGTTCAGTGGAAGGGCTGATGCTGAAGCTGAAACTCCCAATACTTTGGCCATCTGATGCAAAGAACTGACTCCTTGAAAAAGACCTTGATGCTGGGAAAGGTTGAAGGGAGAAGTGGATGACAGAGGATGAGATGGTTGGATGGCATCACTGACTTGATGGAGATAAGTTTGAGCAAGCTCTAGGAGCTGGTGATGGACATGGAATCCTGGCATGCTGCAGTCCATGGGGGTCACAGAGTCGGACATGACTGAGCAAATAAACTGAACTGATTCAATACAGACCTTAATCCAAATTGATCTCTTCTCTCAACTGCTATACCACTTACTGCATTTGTTAAACATACAGCACTTGCTGTCCAACTGGTTTGTAAAGTCACTAGTTCCTGGATCTCAAGAACTCTCTTCAAGGGGCGGGGGGATGGCTGGGGGAGCAGGTATTTTAGCAGTTTCATGTTTTCTTTGTNTTCATCATAATATGCCCTTGCTCAACACTTTTCTAATGCTCCCAAAGACAAACCTTTCACTCCAAGCCCTCCGATCATTCTAGCCTTTATATCTTTGCTTAGGATATTTTCCATGCAGAGGGTATCATCTACCCAAATCCTAACTACATTCCATAATTTACATGAACTTGATTCAACACAGTCAATCCTAAAGGAAATCAGTCCTGAATGTTCAGTGGAAGGGCTGATGCTGAAGCTGAAACTCCCAATACTTTGGCCATCTGATGCAAAGAACTGACTCCTTGAAAAAGACCTTGATGCTGGGAAAGGTTGAAGGGAGAAGTGGATGACAGAGGATGAGATGGTTGGATGGCATCACTGACTTGATGGAGATAAGTTTGAGCAAGCTCTAGGAGCTGGTGATGGACATGGAATCCTGGCATGCTGCAGTCCATGGGGGTCACAGAGTCGGACATGACTGAGCAAATAAACTGAACTGATTCAATACAGACCTTAATCCAAATTGATCTCTTCTCTCAACTGCTATACCACTTACTGCATTTGTTAAACATACAGCACTTGCTGTCCAACTGGTTTGTAAAGTCACTAGTTCCTGGATCTCAAGAACTCTCTTCAAGGGGCGGGGGGATGGCTGGGGGAGCAGGTATTTTAGCAGTTTCATGTTTTCTTTGTAGGTGCTAAACAAATACCTCTTGAGGAAATCTAAGCTGAACTATAAAAACTGGTTAAATGAATGAATGAATGAATGACTGTTAGTGGTCAGCATCCACCAGCCAATCCCTCTTTGGTCAAAAGCAAGGACTGACAATAAGGTAAGTGGTAGAAACAACAGAGGAACTAGGCACAGTTGATAAAGGAGTTAGGCAGAATAAAAAGCACTACACATTCAGCAAACACTGATGGCTACTGAGTGCCAGGCAAAATTCTAGGTTACAATGGTGAAGACTTGGCGAAGACTTCCCTGGCGGCTCAGAGGGTAAAGCGTCTGTCTACAATGCAGTAGACCTGGGTTCAATCCCTGGGTTGGGAAGATCCCCTGGAGAAAGAAATGGCAATCCACTCCAGTACTAGTGCCTGGAAAATCCCATGGACAGAGGAACCTGGTAGGCTACCGTCCATGGGGTCACAAAGAGTCGGACACGACTGAGTGACTTCACTTCACTTCTTCATCCACGAAGACAGGAAGATTCTTGCCTCCAACGGCATGGCATCTACTTTATAAAGATGGCGTGAGTAACTCTCCAGTGTTTATAGTACTTTTTGGTAAGGCAGAGAATAAATCATTAGAAGTTCTTTAAAACTATTTTCCAGGTATAAGAACCCATGTCTGACTACGTTCCAGAGACAGTCAGCCACAATACTCTATCTCGGTCCTTGTTTCCTTAAATTCAGCCGGATACCTACAGGATGTGACAGATATCTTGTAAGCAGTACTGTCATGTGAGTGAGTGCGTGTGAGTAAGTACCCTGTCTGCTATCCAGACACCTTAGTAGATGGAGCACTGAAGATAAAACGCCAATGCATGGCAACAGGGAAATGCACTTATGAGATTTAGAAGAAAATGAAAGAAAGAAAAAGTGAAGTCGCTCAGTCGTGTCCGACTCTTTGAGATCCCATGGACTGTAGCCTATCAGGTTCCTCCATCCATGGGACTTTCCAGGCAAAAATACTGGACTGGGTTGCCATTTCCTTCTCCAGNCCTTAGAAAGCATCACTATGAACAAACCTAGTGGAGGTGATGGAATTCCAGTTGAGCTATTTCAAATCCTAAAAGATGATGCTGTGAATGTGCTGCACTCAATATGCCAGCAAATTTGGAAAACTTAGCAGTGTCCACAGGACTGGAAAAGGTCAGTTTTCATTCCAATTCCAAAGAAAGGCAATGGCAGAGAATGCTCAAACTACCCCACAATTGCACTCATCTCCCTTTACATGTAATAACTACTAATAACTAATAAGGTATGAATCTTTATTATCCTTATTTTAAAGATTAGAAAATGAAGACAAAGATTAATTATTTAGCCCAAGGACACATAGTAATATTTAAGTGAATGTATCTTCATATTACTATAGTCCTCTGCATAAAGTAGACTTGGGAAGCAGCATAAGATAGTGGAAAGTACTTGGTCGTAGGGGTCATGCAGACCTGGGTTTCAATCGGTCTTTATTAGCTCAATGACAACAGGCAAATAACTCTTCTGAGCTTTAGTTTACTATCTGTAAGTTTAAGATAATAATCACCATCTTTTGGGACTGTCCTACAATTTGCTGAGATATATTTCATGTAAAGCTCTTGCACTTTACTTAGCACATAATAAGTGGTAGCTATTATTTACATACAGGTTGTTCAGAAAATTAAGTTGGGTAGATTTATGTTCTCAAAAGACGAAAAATAGTCCCTCAGGCCCTGAGGTCCTGCTTCCCTTTCACATATATTAACATGCTCCTGTAGGATGCCATCTTGTATTTGGAGAGCATGAAATAAACTTTTCATTGTTAATGAGTTCCAAGGAAAAAGTTTTTTATAAGTGACCAAGAGTAGCAAATATTTTTTACAAGTTTATTTCCCTGTTTTTAAAAAGTATTTATTTATTTGGCAGCACCCGGTCTTAGTTATAGCGTGCAGGAACTCCGATCTCTGTTGTAACATGCAGGTTCTAGTTCCCTGACCAGGGATGGAACGTGGGCCCCTTCCATTAGGAGCACAGAGTCTTGGCTACGGCACTGCTAGGGAAGTCTCTGAGAAAAGTGAATATTGATATTTGAACAATATAGGCAAAGTTGCCTAAGAATATTGGCAGAAACTTGTTTTCTCAGAGGAATCACTCTCAATATCTGCACCAATAAGGCAGAGGTATGAAGCTTGTGGAGACTTGATTTCAGAGCCCTCAGAGTAACCTGCACCCATTTTGGTGGGAGAGGGGGAGTCACTTTTTCTCAGGTTGAAAGCCCTGAGGAAGAAGGAAAGACATGTCCTGCTAAACCCAGGACTCTGCCTGGTGAAGTACAAATGGGTGGGCTTTGTGGCCTTTGGTGGAAAACTCCATAGATCTCACAGAAGCAGATTGAGGGATAATATATTTTTGCAGTCCTAATTGACCCTTAATTTGAGTTATTGACTTTGGGTATTAGATCAAGGAGTCTTTATACATTTGAAGAAATCATATGGGTTTATGTAGTCTCATTTTTTTCTTATTCCTAATTTTGGGGACTTTTTATTATGTCAGTTACTTTGATATTTCTCTTTTCTATTTCTTAGCTTTGTTTTCTTATAGCTCATTATGCACATATCTGTCTAATGAAGGAAGAATACTTTTTCAGAGATGTCAGACCACTGGTATTAACACAAAGAACACCAAGAGAATTATTTGGGGGCAATGAGGATTATAGTGCTCCACTTTCCAGATTCTTTCTTTATAAATGGCCTCAACAGTGNTGTTTTCTTATAGCTCATTATGCACATATCTGTCTAATGAAGGAAGAATACTTTTTCAGAGATGTCAGACCACTGGTATTAACACAAAGAACACCAAGAGAATTATTTGGGGGCAATGAGGATTATAGTGCTCCACTTTCCAGATTCTTTCTTTATAAATGGCCTCAACAGTGACAGCATGAGAGAAGAGCTTCTGCTATAATACACAAGAAGCAGTCAGTGCTTTTTTTTTTTTTTTTTTTTAGAAACAGATGTAAATATCCCCACAGGATACTTTCCATTTCTTTACAGCCTTGTAGAAGGAAGTCAGGTAGACATTAAATGAGGATGGTAAGTATCTGTATTGCTGTTCATTAAATAAATACTAAAAATAGGTATCAACCAGATATAGATGCACATTTGAACAAGATAAAAAAATAATAAAAAAGACATACAAATACCAGAAAGAAGGCAGAAGCTGGCTTGCAGAATCACATTGTATCGTCAAGCTTTTTTTATGCAGTTGCCTTATTCAATGCATGTATTATAGGGTGATATTATAATAAAAGGCACAGGGCTAAGCTCCCTATTTACATTCGGAGAGATTCTCTCAGAGGTGCGGAGATATCTCTCACCTAATTTGGAATCTCTTCTGGGAATTGACCACTTTTATGGACAAAAGTACACGTTTTGGCTTGAAATAGAGGTTAATGATTCTCAGGGTGACTTCGTTAATACACTCAGGTCAGGTCCTGGACACAATATTTTTCTCCTCTTTGCACTTGAGGAATTTAGGAGCAATGCTGTTGGCAAGCCTAGACATGCACCCTACAAGTGTAAACAAATCAAGATAAATACTAAGTAGCTTGACTGTGTTTGTTTTTATGGAAAATCAATGTTTAAACACCAGTCAGTAAGTAACTTTCAGATAAGTGGCATTTAGACTCTACAAAGATAAGGTTTTGTTGGTGTTACTGTTACTTAGTGACAAGCAGTACAGATAAGTAATTTGTACCACTGATGAAGGCCCTTGAGGGTCAAGGGCTTTCTAGGAGAGTCCGCAAGACTGTTTTTCCTCCTAGAATTGTGCATTAACTCTGGTACTTCTGCAATAGGCCTGTTACCTGTTTTTCCCTAGAATCTTCAGGCAAAATATTAAAACTTGCAAAACTGAAACTCGTTCACCAATAAATCCTCATTTCCCCTCTCCCAGTCTCTGACAATCACCACGCTACCAGCAGTGAAGTTTTCTTTAAATAGGATTTTAGGGGTAGAGAATGAGATGATTAAAAGATATTACATAAGATTTTTTAAAATTGTTTTTAAGCATCCCTATAGTATCTGGGAAATAATGAGTTTATAATTTCTTGGCTCAAATTTCCCCAAGAAAGGACAGATGGTTGCTCTTGGCTCATGAATAAGCTTTTCTCCGAGGTTGTGGAAAAATAGTAGTCTGTGTTCCATCAGTTCTCCTTTGTCAGTACTGGGCTCTGCTTATCCCCAGGTTGAAAGCTTGCAAGCTTCTCCCACAACCAGACTTCATGATCAACGAGTCAGTGGGCTTATGGATCATAGACACATTTGCTACTTGCTTAAAAGTTCTCTTTGTTACAAAAAAATAATCTGGTCTACTAAACATCTCTTTTTATATTTATAAGACATCTATTAGGGCAGGTACTATACTATGTGCTACAAGGAACTGAAAGATGAAAATTTTTTTTTCATATCTGTGTGTGTGTGTGTGTGTGTGTGTGTGTGTGTATCTCTTTAGATTATTTTCCATTGTAGTTTATTACAAGATTTTGAGTATAGTCCCCTGTGCTATACAATAAATCCTTGTTGTTAATCTATTTTATGTATAGTAGTTTGTTTCTGTTAATCCCATACTTCTGATTTATTCCTCCTCTTCTCTCTTTTCCCTTTGGTAACCATAAATTTTTTCTATGTTTGTTTCTGCTTTATACATAGATTCATTTGTATTATTTTTTTAGATTCCACATACAAGTGATATAGTATTTGTCTTTCTTTTTCTAATTTACTTAGTATAGTACTCTCTAGGCCTATCAATGTTACTGCAAATGGCAATATTTCATTCTCTTTTATGGTTGACTAATAAATATACAATTGAGGACTTTGGAATGAAAGCTAGTGACTGTGGACATATCCCCTCTGTGGGGCTGTCAATTTCTTGCTTATGCAATACTTTGATATGAATTTTAAAGAAGCATGCTGCCGAGGACCAGCCCCGGTGGATCCAGGGTGATTCGAAGCGTGGACGGCGTTGGCGTCTTAGAAGTATTTATTTATTAATAGAAGATTAGATTAGGAAGAAATAGTGTAGTAGGAAAATTAAGTGGAGAAAAGAGGCTGAGTAACTTGGTTTACATGGAAAGCCAATAAAACCTCGAGACAAGAGGTTTGCACCATCTACGTGGGCCACCGGCATCCTCTTGAATATCTAAGGGTGCCCCACTTGGGCTCCCTTTCGCGTGGATCTTAGAAAGCCAGGGCAAGTAAGTAGACATGGCGAGCCTCCATGCCCCAGATGGGAATTCAGACAGAAATTAGAGTAAAGGGAGAGAGAGAA
>SJYA01001177.1:734062-788029 GCA_006410615.1 Neotragus moschatus | reverse complement strand
AGTGATTTATAACAAAGGAAAGGTAATTAACTCAAAAGTCTAGCATTGCTAACATCAAAACTACTATATATCTTTTCCCATATCCCGTTTACATTGATTAACATCTTCCTGGGTGCCCAAAAGACAAAGAATAAGGAGGTCTGGCAGCAATCATTGAATCAACAGTGAAATCCTGTCACCAATATGTTTTTTAGCTCTTAAAAAGTAGCTTTAAGATACTTCAAGCTTTGTGCCCCTCGCAGTTGGGGGCTGTAAGCAATTCACAAGCTGTAAAAGTTCCGGGGAACCTGTCAGGCATTTAAGTTAGAGCGTTATCAGAGGGGGTTGAGCTGAAACATTCCTTTCAAATGCAGAAGACTAAAGCCCAGAATTAACTTTTTCCAGAGAATGTCAGAATTAGAAAAAAGTACAATGTCAGGCAGAATTCTTATTTTCTAGGTACACGCTCAGGAAATGCCAGGGAGAAACTCCGAGACTCGAATCGTCCTTGCCCATCGAATCTGCCACATGACAATGTCACGGGTGGAATCCTCACGCTGGCTCCTGGCAGCAGGCATATTAGGGTTTCCTTATTTTTTGGGGGTGTAGATGCCCAGGGAAACTCAGGAGTAATCTCTCAAATCCGAATTGCCTTGCCCATCGGATTTCTGCCACGTGACCGTTTCACGGGTGGGATTCCCACGCTGGCTCCCGGCAGCATGCCTTTTTTAAAGTTAAAAAAAAAAGTTGGCAGTATGTTATTACACAACCTGAATAACTCCCACTAAGGGAGATTTCCAGAGCCCAGGCAGACAGCCAACCTCCCAACTCCATCTAGGTGAGGAGACAAAGTCAGAGGGCTCAGACTTCTGAGAGTGGCAGGGGAGCAAGAAAAGCAACGTGAGGAGTTGTTGTTAACAGACTGAGTTGTTGGTCTCTATCATTCCCTTGTGTTCCTATTACACACTGACATCCTTGATAAGACCTCACAGTGCATGGAATCTACTTCCCTGCACTTTGCCTTTGGACTTGACATAGTGACTTACTTTGACCAGTGGGTTGTTAGTGAACATGATGTGGGCAGATATTTGAAATACGCTTGCACGGTTGGATTTGCCCTTTGTGTTCCTGTATTTGACCATAAAAATGATGAATTTGAGTAGTAACTGGTTAAAGGTGGAAGAGAGATGTGGAGCAAACCTGAATTCAACCTGAAGCTTGGAGCCTAGCCCAGCACAGTCCAGCCCAGGTCAGCTCAGCCTGGATCAACCATATTCCAGCAAACCTAAAGATGCATGCTGCTGCTGCTGCTGCTGCTGCTAAGTTGCTTCAGGCGTGTCTGACTTCTAGCGATCCCATGGACTGCAGCCTACCAGGCTCCTCCATCCCTGGGATTTGCCAGGCAAGAGTACTGGAGTTGGTTTCCATTGCATTCTCCAAAGATGCATGAGCAAGAGCTAAAAGCTTGTTGTTTATAAGCCACTCAGAGTTGTTTGTTACATGGCATTTTGTGAAAATAGGCAGCTGATACAAAGAAATGCTCAGACTGTAGTCAAGTGAGAGTGTGGACGACTGTTAGACTGTACGCTAGTTCACTGGTACTCTCCATGACTGCAGACAGGAGTTCATGAAGGAGGGAGCTCTCCCCAGTCATTCCACAACTGAATGGCCTCAGATTACTGATTTTACCTGTAAACTGTCATCTCAATTAAAAATTTCAAGGTTTATCTTTTAGATATGATCCTTTTGTGTGGTATACAACCTGAATGCCTGGATGCATGATTCTGCTAGTATTGGCAACTAGGTGCTAGGAATGTCAAACTGCAGTAGCTTAGGTAAAAGAGGAATAAAGAAAAAGTACAAGACAAAGTCTAGAGAATTAAAGACATTTTGGCATGAAGATGAATTAAACTTTAAAAGAATAGGGGGAAAAAAGAGAAGGCAAAGGCAGAGAGAGAAGAAACATAACATAATGGTAATGTGATCCAATTTTCAGTAAGTACCTAAAAAGGCTGCTGTGCGGCACTGGAGCGGCAAGCAGCCCAGAGGAGATACCCTATATCCAAGGTCAGTAGCGGCAGCCTTGAGACAATGCCCCATATCCAAGGTAAGGGGCAGTGGCTGCACTTTGCTAGAGCAGCTATGAAGAGACACCCATGTCCAAGGTGAGAGAAACCCCACTAAGATGGTAGGCGCTGAGAGAGGGCATCAGGGGGCCGACAGACTGAAACCACAGTCATAGAAAACTAACCAATCTAATCTCATGGACCACAGTCTTCTCTAACTCAATGAAACTAACCAATGCTGTACAGGGCCACCCAAGACAGATAGGTCTTGGTGGAGAGTTCTGACAAAATGTGGCCACTGGAAAAGGGAATGGCAAACCACTTCGGTATTCTTGCATTGAGAACGCCATGAACTCTATGAAAAGGTAAAAAGATAGGACACTGAAAGATGAACTCCCCAGGTCGGTAGGTGTCTAATATGCTACTGGAGATCAGTGGAGAAATAAATCCAGAAAAAATGAAGAGATGGAGCCAAAGCAAAAACAATACCCAGTTGTAGATGTGACTGATGATAAAAGCAAGGTCTGAATCTATAAAGAGTAACATTGCATAGGAACCTGAAATGTTAGGTCCATGAATCAAGGCAAATTGGAAGTGGTCAAACAGGATATGGCAAGAGTGAACGTTGATATTTTAGGAATCAGTGAACTAAAATGGACTGGAATGGGTGAATTTAACTCAGATGATCATTATATCTACTACTGTGGGCAAGAATCCCTTAGAAGACATGGAGTGGCCATCATAGTCAACAAAAGAGTCCAAAATGCAGTACTTGGATGCAGTCTCTAAATCGACAGAATGATCTCTGTTCATTTCCAAGGCAAACCATTCAATATCATGGTAATCCAAGTCTATGCCCTGACCAGTAATGCTGAAGAAGCTGAAATTGAATGGTTCTATGAAGACCTACAAGAACTTTGAGAACTAACACCCAAAAGAGATGTCCTTTTCATTATAGGGGACTGGAATGCAAAAGTAGGAAGTCAAGAAACACCTGGAATAACAGGAAAATTTGGCCTTGGAGTATGGAATGAAGCAGGGCAAAGGCTAACAGAGTTTTGCCAAGAGAACACACTGGTCATAGCAAACATCCTCTTTGAACAACACAAGAGAAGACCCTACACATGGACATCACCAGATGGTTAACATCAAAATCAGAGAGATTATATTCTTTGGAGCCAAAGATGTAGAAGCTCTCCACAGGCAACAAAAATAAGACCAGGAGCTGACTGTGGCCCAGATCATGAACTCCTTATTGCCAAATTCAGACTTAAAATGAAGAAAGCAGGGAAAACCACTAGTCCATTCAGGTATGACCTAAATCAAACCCCTTATGATTATACAATGGAAGTGAGAAATAGGCTTAAGGGACTAGATCTGATAGACAGAGTGTGTGATGAACTATGGGCAGAGGTTCATGACATTGTGCAGGAGACAGGGATCAAGACCATCCCCAAGAAAAAGAAATGCAAAAAAGCAAAATGGCTGTCTGGGGAGGCCTTACAAATAGCTGTGAAAAGAAAAAACGTGAAAAGCAAAGGAGAAAAAGAAAGATATCCCCATTTGAATGCAGAGTTCCAAAGAACAGCAAGAAGAGATAAGAATGCCTTCCTCAGTGATCAGTGCAAAGAAATAGAGGAAAACAATAGAATGGGAAAGACTGGAGATCTCAAGAAAATTAGAGGTACCAAGGGNAAAAAACGTGAAAAGCAAAGGAGAAAAAGAAAGATATCCCCATTTGAATGCAGAGTTCCAAAGAACAGCAAGAAGAGATAAGAATGCCTTCCTCAGTGATCAGTGCAAAGAAATAGAGGAAAACAATAGAATGGGAAAGACTGGAGATCTCAAGAAAATTAGAGGTACCAAGGGAACATTCATGCAAAGATGGGCTCAAGAAAGGACAGAAATGTATGGACCTAACAGAAGCAGAAGATATTAAGAGGAGGTGGCAAGAATACACAGAANAAGGACTGACGCTGAAGCTGAAACTCCAATACTTTGGCCACCTGATGTGAAGAGCTGACTCATTTGAAAAGACCTGGTTGCTGGGAAAAATTGAGGGCAGGAGGAGAAGGGGATGACAGAAGATGAGATGGTTGGATGGCATCACCGACTCAATGGAGATGAGTTTGAGCAGGCTTCAGGAGTTGGTGATGGACAAGAGGGCCTGGTGTGGTGTGGTCCATGGAGTCACAAAGAGTTGGACACAACTGAGCAACTGAACTGAAACTGAACTGAACTGAACCTAAAAAGTGTGATTTCTTTAGTAAGAATAACATGTCAAGAAAATAAATACACAAATCTTTAGTGCCTCCAGTGTATAATCCAAACTTAAGACCAATTTTAGTCTCTCTTTAAAGAGATCATTAAAGAGATCACTTCAACATGGGAAGTGGTCACTTTTGTGGACTACATTCTGAACTTTTTACCTGAGAAGCAAACACATGAGCTACATGGATAGTTTTTTGTTAGCTGGGGAGGGCAAAGCAAGACTTGGCATAGGATGGAGATTTTTCAAGCATATTATCATTTGAACTGCCTACTTTGATAAAAGGCATTTTTACCTGTTGTCCTAATTATAGGTCATTTCCCATTTAAACACAACTAAACAGGTGAGTTGGTTTCAGGGAGTAAGATGCAGCTAACTCATTTTCCCCCAGTTTGGTACGGTCTCTGTATGATGACTTTTTCTTTTAATTATTTCACAGAAAGCAACTCAAATACGTCTTGATTTTTTTTTTTAATTTAATCTTACAGAGAAATTGCAAAGATAGTAGAGAGAACTCACATACTCTCATTTCCCATTTTTTCCCAAAGCTAACATCTTGCATGCTGCTGCTAAGTCGCTTCAGTCATGTCCGACTCTGTGTGACCCCATAGAAGGCAGCCCACTAGGCTTCTCTGTCTCTGAGAGTCTTTNTTAATCTTACAGAGAAATTGCAAAGATAGTAGAGAGAACTCACATACTCTCATTTCCCATTTTTTCCCAAAGCTAACATCTTGCATGCTGCTGCTAAGTCGCTTCAGTCATGTCCGACTCTGTGTGACCCCATAGAAGGCAGCCCACTAGGCTTCTCTGTCTCTGAGAGTCTTTAGGCAAGAACACTGGAGTGGGTGGCCATTTCCTTCTCCAATGCATGAAAGTGAAAAGCAAAAGTGAAGTCGCTCAGCTGTGCCTGACTCTTAGTGACCCCATGGACTGCAGCCTACCAGGCTCCTCTGTCAATGGGATTTTCCAGGCAAGAGTACTGGAGTGGGGTGCCATTGCCTTCTCTGAACATTTTGCATAACCATGGCCAATTATCAGACTAAGACATGTAATTTAGTATAATATCACTAACTAAATTACAGATCTGATTTAGATTTCTTCCATTTTCCCACCAATACCCTTTTTCTGTTGTAGTTTCCAATCCAGGACCCCACACTGCGTTTAGTTGTCATGTCCCCTTAGGTGTATTCCAGTCATCTCCTCAGTGTTACGGGTTGAATTGTGACCCAAACTCCCCCTCACCTTCTCCAATTCATGTGTTGAAATTCTAACCCCCAGTATCTCAGAAAGTGACTTACTTGGAGATAAACTCTTCATAAGTGAAGTCTCTCAGTTGTGTCCGACTCTTTGCGACCCCATGGACTGTAGCCTACCAGGGTCCTCTGTCCATGGGATTTTCCAGGCAAGAGTACTGGAGTGGATGGCCATTCCCTTCTCCAGAGGATCTTCCAACCCAGGGGTTGAACCCGGGTTTCTGGCATTGCGGGCAGATGCTTTACCATCTGAGCCACTAGGGAAGCCCAAACTCTTCATAGAGGTAATCAAATTAAAATGAGGTCATTAGTGTGGGCTCTAACCCAATATAATAATAATAATGTTATTTTCATAAAAAGAGGAAATTTGGATGGAGTTACTTGCAAAGAGGGATGATCATGTGAAGACACCAGGAGAAGACTGCTATCTACAAGCCAAAGAGAGGTGCCTGGGATAGATCCTTTCTCACAGCTCTCCAGATAATTAAAAAGTCAATTAAGGCAAGACATTGTACAAAATGGGGTCTCAAAAGAGTCGTACACAAATGAGCAGCAACTAACGCTTTCACTTTCATACATACCTTAAATTTTTTCCCTTTGTTTTCCTTCCCTTTACCTAACTCAGGAAGCTGATCTTATTTTATAAACGTCTCATTTTTATTTACTTTATTGTAATTATTTTTTTCTTTTTACCTTTGACCCCTTCACCCATTTCTCCCACTACCAGCCACTCTACACCACTGGCAACCATCAGTCTGTTATCTGTATCTTCTTTCCTCCTTTTTTAAGATTCTGCATATAAGAGAGATCATCTGTCTTTCTGTGTCTGATTTATTTCAGTTAGAATAATGCCCTTGAGAACCATCCATGTTGTAGCAAATAGCAAGATTTCATCTCTTTTTTTACATGAATAATATTCCACTTTTGTGTGTGTGTGCGTGCATATATGTCACATTTTCTTTATCCATTCATTTATTGATAGTTGTTTTCATATCTTGACTATTGAAAATAATGCTGCAGTGAAACTGGGGGTATATATATCTTTTTGTGATCATGTTTTCATTTTCTGGGTATTTAAATGTCCAGAAGTGGAATTGCTGGATCATATGTTGGTTATATTTTTAGCTTTTTGAGAAACTTCCATAATGTTTGCACCAATTTATATTCCCACCAACAGTGCATGAGAGTTACCTTTTCTCCTCCTCAACACTTGCTATTTCTTGTCTTTTTGGTAGTCATCCTAACTGGAGGGAAGTGACATCTCATTGTGGTTTTGATTTATGTGGTTAATCATTTTTTTCTTTTTCCCCCCCTGAATTTGTCTGATAGCTAGGAGTTTTCCCCACTCTTAGTTTATAAAAAAAAATTCACCCATGTTTTCTTCTAGTAGACTTAAAGTAGCTCTTTTTTTCTAACAGTTTTATTGATGTGTAATTCACATACCATACAACCCACCCATTTAAAGTATATAATTGGATTTTTTTTAACATATTACATTGTTATTTTTAAAAACTGAAGTATATTTATAACACTAAATTAGCCATTTAAAAATATATAATTCAAATGCAATGTTGTGTAATCATTACCACCATCTCTCTCCAAAACTTTTTCATCATCACAAAAAGAAACGCTACAACTATTCAGCAGTAACATCCCATTCCTTCTTCTCCCAGCCCCTGGCAATCTCTAATCTAATTTCTGTCTCTAATTTTGCCTCTTCTAGGTATTTCATGTAAGTGGAATCATGTAATATATGTCATTTTGTGACTGGCTTATTTCACTTCACATATTTTCAATATTCATCCATGTTGTATGGCAAAATAATATTCTACAATATGAATATACCACATTTTATTTATCCGTTCATTTGTTGATAGATATTTGGGTTGTTTTCATTTTTTGGCTGCGGTGAATAATACTGCAATGAACATTGGTGTGGAGACATCTATTCAAATTCCTGCTTTCAGCTCCTCTGGGTATATACCTAGGAGGAAAATTGCTGAGTTGTTTAGTAATTATGTGTTTTGCCTTTTGAGGAAAAGGCAAATTGTTTTCCACCATGGCTATAGCATTTTACATTCCCACAAGCAATGTAAGAGAATTTCAATTTCTCCACACCTTTCCCAACACTTCTTGTTTTCTGCATTTTTTTTAAATAGCCATTCTATTAGTGGTGAAGTGGTATCTCATTTTGGTTTTCATTTACATTTCGCTAATGAATAATAATGCTGAGATTTTTTTCTTGTGCTTATTGTACAACCTCTTTGCAGAAATATCTATTCAAGTTTCCTTTCTATTTTTAAATTGGGTTATTTGTCTTTCTGTTACTGAGTTGTAAGAGTTCTTTCTTGGTATTAGATCCTTATCAGATATATAACTTGTAAATATTTTCTTTCATTCTGTAGGTTTTGCACTTTCTTAATAATGTTCTTTAATGCAAAAGGAACTCTGTTGAAGTCCAATTTATCTGTTTTCTTTTGTTGTTCATTTTGATGTCATAAAATCCATTGCCAAATCCAAGGTTCTAAAGTTTTACTCCTATGTTTTCTTCTAGAGGTTTTATGCTCTCATGTTTTACAGTCAAATCTTTAATCCATTTTAGGAATATTTAAAGTGTAAGATAGGATTTAGTTTCTTTCTTTTGAATGTAGATATCCAGTTTTGCCCCAGCATCAGTTGTTGAAGAGATTTGTTTTTTTCTCCTTTGAATGAACTTGATACCCTAGTCAAAATTCAGTTGACCATGGATGTAAGAGTTTTTCTGAACTCCATTGGTCTATATATCTGTCCTTATGCCAGTAAGGAGATTGCTTTGACCACTGTACCTTTGCAGCAAGTTTTGAAACTGGGAGAGGTAAGTCCTCTAACTTTGTACTTCTTTTTCAAGATTGTTTGGATATGTTGGGCCCCTTGTAACTACATATGAATTAGGATTGACTTTACCATTTCTGCAAAAAAAAAAAATCATTGGAATTTTGATAGGGATTATTCTGATCTGCAGGTTGCTTTGGGTAATATTGACATCTTGACAATATTAAATCTTCCTATCCATGAACATGGAATGCATTTCTACTTATTTTGTCTTTCAAGATACTTCTTCATACCCCTTCGTAGAATACTAATTTATGCAAAACCATCTAACTCCTTCCAAAGGTACCAAAGAACACATAGGCAAGAGTCCCAAATATTGAATGACTGCATTAAAGCACATTTCACGGCAGTTCACAAAGCATCACTTTATTTTCATATAAATAATATTCACCAGTAAAAGGAAAAAACAAAATCATGACTATCAATATTTACTTAGGGAACCATTTTCATAGAACACTGATGAAGGAACATAGTATATGTATTCAGAGTGGCAGAGGACACAGGGACAAGCACACTAAATTGAAGGCATAAAAGCATATTCTCATAAGGACCAAGCAATCCTTGTTGTTGGAGGACCAAATGGAATCATCATTAATGTAAGTAGAGTCAAAATTCACGATCTGTAAGTCCTTCTTGAGGTATGCATGATTCAGCTTGTTTACAGTCCGAGCAAAGGCATATTTTGAAGCACAACTATATGCTTCCAAACTGTACACTTTCTTGAAGTGCAGATCAAAGAATGGATTGTCCTAGAAGAAAAAGAGAGCCAAGATTTTGTTTGTAGCTAAGAAAGTAGCTAGATTTCCTGGATTCTCTCATATTCTTTTGTATGCTTATTGATTGTAAGATAGCAGACATATTTTAAAAACTCTAGAAATGAGTTTTCCAAAGCTACCTGGTTCAAACATGTTGCTTCTAAAAAGAATAACAATAAGAGAGATCATTTTGAAGCATCTTTGATTTTTCAGTATGCAAATAAAACATGTGTTAGAATGTATAGTTATCAAGTCTTTCTAGGGTAGTGAATTGGAGAGGATGGAGAAGAAACCCACTTAGCAGACTTCCACAGGAGAGAAAAGGAGAAACCTTTTCCCAACCAGCAAGTTGGTCCTTTTTGCTATTTCAGTAGTAGAAGGGGGAAATACAGAATCAGCATTTGGCATACACGCATGCATATTTGCTAAGTCTCTAACTTTCCAGGTGGTGCTAGTGGTAAAGAGCCTGCCTGTGAATGCAGGAGGTGCAAGAGACGTGGTTTGACCCCTGGGTCAGGAAGATCCTCTGGAGCAGGAAATGGCAACCCACTCCAGTATTCTTACCTAGAGAATCCCATGGACAGAGGAGCCTAGCAGGCTACAGTCCATAGGGGTGCACAGAGTCAGAAACAACTGGAGCAACTTAGCAGGAAGGCAACAGGTAGGCAGTCACCAACTTGTTGGCTTTGAAATTAATAGCAAGGAATTACTTTTACAGTTAATGACAAGAATCATTAAATCATTTGACTGAAACTGACAATTTGACACTGACTCATTGGATTGAGTTAGGCTCTGTACTTCTAGTGGAGATGTTTTGGGAAAAAGTAGGCATCAAATCTGATCTAGGTCTACATGATAAAATAACAACTGCTACTGTTACTAATGGTAGTAACAACAATGCCTTGCATTTATGAAGTGCTTTTTCAATTTACAAAATGCTTTCAAATTCGTTATCTGCCTAACTTCTAACTCTCTTTGAGGGCAGAGTTTTTGAATCATTTATCTTTTGTGATCCTGGTGCTTATCCATGGCAACAATGAAATTCTCAACAAACATGTGTTGAACTGAGCTGAAAGGGAAGTGAAAGTGAAGTTCTCTCAGTCGTGTCCGACTCTCTGGGACCCCATGGACTATACATTTCATGGAATTCTCCAGGCCAGAATACTGGATTGAGTCGCCATTCCCTTTTCCAGGGTATCTTCCCAGCCTGGGGATTGAACCCAGGTCTTGTGCATTGCAGGTGAATTCTTTACTAATTGAGCCACAAGGGAAAAAGAGAAGTGGAAGTGAACATTGTCCTAAATGATAAGAAGGCAGAGAGAGACAAAACCAAACAACAGTATCGATAATTTGTTACTGTATAGTGTGTAAAGTTTATAAACAACTTATATATTGCATTTTTTTAAATAGGAAAATTCTTGCAGCAGGCAGGAAGAAGAACAAGGGTTTTGAAGTTAGACCACTGTTCTGACACTGATATAACCATGGGCAAGATCCTTATCAGATTTGGCCTTCACTTTTAGATAGGGTTGCTATGAAGTTTACATGAGGTTAATCATATAAACTGTGACACTAGGGTGGAGCTTAAGGAGCTTAATGAATGATCGTTCCCTTTTCCAGATCTGCCGCCAGAGATTATGATACTGGTGGTAATACCACCTTGCTTTGCACTATTACAATTTTTTAAAAACAAAGCAATATTTAAAAAATGTACAAGAGTGATATGATTTTAAGTGCGTTTCCCCAACTCACACCATGCAAAACGTTTCCTAACTGTCATAATTGCCAGTTGCAAGATACTTGTGTAGAGAATCTCAATGAGAGAAAACCACACCCATTCCATCACCAGATACTAATCACACTTACGTAGTTTCCTCACAGAACCATTTGCTCCTTGTCATGTAGAAAATACGCTTTATGTTTTTGAAATAGTTGGAGAGGATTAAGTTTTTCCATTAGCCCAACAATTGAAGCCTAAGCAGGCATGAAAGTAGAATACACATCTGTCCACCCCTCCCTCTCCTTTCCTGCATCCTTCCTTCCTCTCTCCCTCTTCCCCTTTCTCTCTTTCTTTTGATAGAGCTAAAAGGCAATCTCATAGTTCATTTTGTAATCTCTTGTTTATAATAGATTATAACATAATGTACTGTAATTGTGAATGATAGTTTCCAGAGGGTTAAAGCCCAGGTCACACATGTAGTTATTGGCAGAGCCAAAATGAGAACCAAGCTCCCAATCAGCCCAGCCCCATTTCTCGCGACATCATCCTCTCTCCGGTTGTATCACAACAATCTCCAAGTCCCCCATCATTTTGATTTCTGCAATATAAATTGGCTTCAGTTTCAATTCCATTCCATATTAAAGTTGACAACTTTCTGGCTTGAAATAGCTCTCTTTAAAACTGTATCATTGCTATTGAGAAAAATATAATAAATGCTGACTCCTGAGGATTTGATTACAAGAAGGAAGAGAAGTGGAAATTCCCAGAACAATTGAGATATTTTTACTTCATCCACAGGAAAGAAATATTTAAAAGAACTACACTTTGGATATTATAGATTTTCTTCTGACAGTTTAATATTTTAGGTCCTGAAGAGATGAGAAAATTAGAAATACTCAACTTCTCTTTTGTATCTATCTAGTTCTCTATGAAAGATAATGATCTTCAGATGTGAAAGGGAAGAATCAACAACATAGAGATGAAATTAAATGCCAGAAAGGTGAGGATAAAATAGAGCAGAGTTAGCTGCTTCCAGTGTATCTGAGTTGACAGGCTTGATTCATACATTCCTGGGCACTGACCAAGCTTGTAGAAAATAATTGTGACATCAGTAAATATTTGAGAACTTACAACAAAAGAAGAAAATGGTCAAAAAACAAATGGGAATGGTTAATTCCTAAAACTACATATTAATGAAGTTGACATTGACTTCTGATAAAATTCAATGCAACACAGAACTTTTGGCACATATATTAAAGTAGAAAGAAGATAATAATTTAAAAATTATAATAATCTTATCACACAGAAATAGTTATTGCTAAAGTACTGGCCAGCTTATATGCATATACACACATCTATATATTTTTGTGTTAAAATTTGAGGTTCTGCTTTCAAGTGTTTGATACTATGATAGATTAAATATATGAAATAAGATAATACTATAGAAAAGTTTTGTACCAGATGACTTTTACAAAACGTATTAACTGATGAACAATTGTGTTCTGAGGTATTCTTTTGGAAACATGATTTTTAATGGCCATGTAATAATGTTCCAGCATATTGACATACCAAACATATTTATTTCCTAAAGTGCTGAATGTTTAGGTAGAATGTCTTGCCAGAAAAAAATGCTATATGATTACTTAGGAAAGAAAGTAATGAAATGCAGCATGCTTTCACCAAGAAGTCCTGTCAAATATATCAAATTTTAAAAACAGGATTCCTGGAAGATAACAGCAGATAACATATTGATCTGAAGATCTGAAGATCTAAAGATCTGAAGGGTAAAATTTAGATATTCAGACTAGATAAGTGAGGCAGAATTAAGTGCTTGTGTCCATCTAACTTACCACTTATCATCAGAGCCTAGCAAGACCTAATATACCATAAATTCTCAGTGAATGAACAAATATAAAAATTTGTATAAATGGTAAACAACAAGTCCAAAGAAGATGAATTAATAGATTTGGAGGCAAAATCTACCTCCAACATTAAAGTAGTTATTTGACCTTGGGCAAGTCAGTCAATCTCTTTACATCTCATGTTCCTCATCTGTAAATCAGGAGTAACGCTAGAATCTAATTCATGGGTTGTGACAATTATATGAAATTATGTCTAGAAAGAGCCTTTTTGGTCCCTGTCATCTGATAACTGTTTACTAAGTGTGAGATGGTAGCACGTAGCAGTACTAGTAGCGATGGTAATAATAGTAGTCATGATAACCTATGTTACTCAAAGGTATACTTAGGTCTGCCTGCTTCATCATTTTTATTATTGACTTGAATGAAGTGCTAAATGCTATTCAAATTAAATCTGCATCATACTACAGTGAATGTTAATGAATCAAAATGTTAGAAGATTTGATAGGTGGGAACAATAGACCAAACTAAGAGTATGGCATTGAATAGGATGAAGAATAAGTGAGCTTAAATTTTAATTCATCCAACGATAACAGAAGCATCTGAGTCCCTAATATCTGTTAGGCAGAGGCTACAATAAAAGATGAAAAGTAAGGGTTGCAGTTTTTTATTCAGAGGGGAGACAGAGTAAGCCAGCAACTGCAGTTTGTTGGATTATTTACATCCATAATGCAATGGGCTTGTAGGGCTGGGGGACATGAATAGGACTTTACTTCAAGGAGAATCTAAGAATGGGGTGAGGGATGGAGGTGACTGGCATTCTAAGCCCCAAGAGTCAGTAGTTAAGTACTTTCACTGTATAAAGTTTTAGGGAGAATAACCAGAGGTAAAGGAGCCAGATGATTTATTTACATTTTATCCTAGGTACATAGAGGGTATGGCAGATCAGGTTAAAAGGCAATTCATGCCCAAAGATCCGAGGGCTCAGTTGAGTGTTTAATAGAAATAAGAATTCAGATAAAAGGAATTATAAACAGGTCACACTAACTCCAAAGTATTGTATTTAATTCTGGAGAAACAAGCATTTCAGAGGAGAGAAAACAGCATAGTGGAAGGTGTTGTAGTAATGTCACTGCATAAATTAACAACAGTGCTATTCCCTCTTAGTGTTTGTATGGTCCTGTCAAATTATCTTATTTAATTTTCATATGAACATCATTTAAAGAATGAATGGTTACATTTAACCCAGAAAAGAGAAACCTTGAGGGAACCTTATAATTGTCTTCAAATATTGGAAAGGCTGCTATGTGAAAGCAGGGTTTGGTTTGTTCTGGTTGTACCAAATGGAAAAACTAGAACTGATGGGTAGATGTCATAGTGAAGCAGATTCAGGTTAGATATAAGTAGGAAGGACTTCTTCCCTGGTGGTCCAGTGGCTAAGACTCCATGCTCTCAACACAGGGGGCCTGGGTTCCATCCCTGGTTAGGGAGCTAGGTCCCATATGCTGCAACTAAGACCTGGCACAGCCAAATAAATATAAAAAAATAATAAAACATAAGTAGGACATGTAAAGATAAAGGATGGCAATTCAGAAATAGAATGGACTTCTTCATGTGGTAGTGAGTTTTCCATCAGTAGAATTTAAAAGAGAGACTGGGAGAACCACTTTCAGGTGGTCACACAAGAGATTACACACTCTTTCTCTACTCTCAACACTGAGGCTGTAGGATTTCCTGAGGCTGTAGGATTTCCACTTCCTCCTTCTGGAGGATCAAGTGGCTAACTGGCAGTAAAATCTGAAGAAGGTGAGGAAAGGAATTCCCACAACTTATGGAGGAAATTGGGATGGGGAGACAGTGGTGTGAAAATGTCAGATATTTAAAGTTTCAAAACAGACAGAAGATTTTGTTTTACCTGTTAGGAAGCACTTGGGAAAGACGCTATTAAATCTAATAGACAAAATTCAAATTTAAACTCATGGAAACAGAAAAAACAAACCAGTAGATCATTCCAGTAGATTAAACCATACTACTTAAGAACAATATGTCATCTTAACACTCAGTATACGTCAAAAATGTATGAAGTAGGATATTGACCATTAAGATCTCCAGCATATTGATTCCATAGTTCCCTTACAAAGCGTTAACACTTACTGTATCTGCTTCTTTTCCATCAATCATCTGCAGATCATTCAAAGACCACTTTTTGGTTACTTCATATTTTTCATCTAAACCTATTCTGTAGTGTTTCACCATAATTATTTTTACTTCTTCATTTTTGGTCACTGTAGGACAGAAAAAGACTTCGTTTACATAGACTCTTGCAAGATAATAAATTATTCACCAAGTCATAGTTTTCTGTATTTATGTATCTCCTTTTCATATAATGAACTTGAACATATATCTGCACCCTAATTGTAAACTCTGAGATATCTGAAGCTTCGTGAATGTTCCCTCAAATTTGCTCACTGTTCTATCAGTGTGTTAACTTTATTTTTGCTATAGTTGTGGTCACATACAGCTGCGGTAATGTCTGTCAGAGAGAACACCGAGCTCTATGCTTTCAGCTCTGAGCTTTGTGGTGGAGGATGGAGTTCAACTCAGGGCAGGAAATAAGAGGCTTAGCGTGAGCATACAGTCAGTGCCAAAGTATTTACCAGAACAAGTTGGAATTTTAATTTATGACAATATAAGAAAATGAGGTCAGGAAAGTAAATCATTCTGCTCACCCAGCAACCAACTGTGGAAGAGAGAACATGCAAATAATATCATACACACTTTCTTTTAAAGTTGCTCTGAGATTTTGGATGTAGGACTGCTTGCAACACAACTTTTACCAACCTATTTGGTATTGTTTGAGGTTTTTAATCTTCTCCAGAGTGTATCTAAACTTCTAGTGTTTGAAATGCGCCATTGAGACAAAAATTTTAGTACTATACTTTGAAGAGTGTGGGGAAAAGCATTGCTTATTTTATGTGAACGACATAAGGGAAATAATTTTCTGGCCTTAAAATCATTGAGTTTGGTCTCATATGAACACACCGGAAGAATCAGCATTTGATGTTAGAACTCCTGAACTGAAAGCGCTCAATGAGTTATCAAGGGAGTATTTCCTAGATATCCACAATTTGCCGGATAGAACTGTTACGATTGCCAGTGGGGGTAAATGATTGCCTGCCCTCTGGTAACATGGTTTTGTTGAAGAGAAAAGGCTAGCAGACATGTTATATAAAATATGTATTATGAGGATACACAATTATACCATAGAGGAGTGGCAGTGGGAACTGAATATCTTCAGCTGTCAAGATGGTTGATGTCGCTCGGAGTGTTGCAGGCTGGTTCTGTCTCCTCAGAGTGAGACTGCAGTTTGTCTTTGAGGAAGACTGTCTTTTGGTTCTAGAAAGTATCGCTTTGGCATGGCTTCCTAGTTAAGATGAAAACAATCTATTGCAATATAGTCACAGGAATAGATCAGCAATTGGGAACAGACTGTATGCTCAACCGGAGTTCTTAGAAGAAGGAGGATTGGAAAAGTTGAGGAAAGAATTATGGAAGAAATAGAGTTGGAGAAAGAGCTTTTAAATTAGTCCAGTTTCAGAAAGGCAGGGATGATACTGAAGGCATTTCTAGGTGAAGGACAGTACGACAAACTGAGAGGACTACTGACCCTGAACTTCACCAGGTAGGACTAGAGACAGTGGGTTGTATAGATTGATTGGTGTTAGGACATGATGAGCCCACTCCAGTGTTCTTGCCTGGAGAATCCCAGGGATGGGGGAGCCTGGTGGGCTGCCGTCTATGGGGCTGCACAGAGTCGGACACGACTGAAGTGACTTAGCAGTAGCAGGACGTGATGAAGGATAAGGTGAACCAGGTTGTGAAAAAGTTTCGAAAAGTGACAGAAACCATTGTGGACTTGTGGTGTTGAGTCCTCCCTCTGGTGGGAAGGATGGGAGTCTGACCTGGACACCAGAGGCTCTAGAGTTGGGGCTGGTGAAGAGATTAGTTATCCCCTGAAAGTGCACGTGATACTCAAATTAAGGCAATCAGCTGAGTTTTGAATTCACAATGGACCTGAACTCAATCTTCTAGAGAAGGGAGTCTGAGCAGGCTGACAAATCTAAGGGGGCACTATGTCAGGAGTTCAGTGAAAGGTCATACAGTAACACACATTCAATAAGTCTCTTTCCTTCTTGAGCAAAAGCTTAATACAGTGGCACCTCATTAGACGAGTATTTTTCTGGAATCAGTGATGCCAAAGAACATTGAAGAAGAAAAGAAAGAGGAACTGGAGGTCCATAGAAGAGGCAGTAAATCTTAGTGGGCTCTGGCATTAGACACTCTGGATTCAAATCATGACATCACTTCTTACATTGTGGTCTGAGCATATTACTTAATCATAGAGAGATTAAACCTCAGCTGTCTCATGTTGTAAAGTGGACGTCAGAGTGATACAAACTCACAGGGTGTAGAGATTAAAGTATGTAAATAATGTAGGATAGTGCCTAGTTTATAGTAATTGTTTTTGTCTTTGTTTTGTTTTATGAGATTGTTGGAATCTAGGCATAATACGTGAGCAGCAAAAATAGAAGTAGCAAATCTAAATAAGATTTTAAATGAGGCATTGACAGCACTTGATGGAAATAACACCAGATGGAAACCAAAACACAAAAGTATGGAGGGTGGACTGGTTGGGCAGAATAGTGAGTTTAGTTTTTGACATACAGGTGAGATCCATAAAGTATCTGGAAGGAGAAGGAGATGGAGATAATAAGGAATGGAGTTATGGACTTAGGACTTTTCTGTGTAGACAGTTTTCCAAGACTAGGTTTATAGGGAAAAAAAGCAGAGGAAAAAGGTGAGATGGAGTAGAGGAAAAACAAAAACAAAAACAAAAAATGGTGCCAGCAGAGAGGTCTAAGAAGGAGCCATCATAAAAGAGACAAGCCCAACAGTGTGATGCCTCAGAAATGAAAAGGACAGAGAATTTCAAAGATTCAGAGACAATCCTGTGAAGTCACTTTGTGGGTAAAAAGCAGAGTTCAGTCCTGGCACTCAATCTGACTTGGGGAAGATCACTGATTTCCTCCCTGAGGGCAATTCCTCTATAACAGGGAGCATAGAAGACAGTTTGCAGAAGCCTCCTTCATGGACTGGCTAACACTGAGTGCCCACTGTGTACCAGTTTCTATGTTATGTAGGGTTTAGAACAAGAAATAGGAAAAGAAGAAAGACTATGATTTAGAACACGTATTCCAAGAGTTTGGAAGAGGAGGGACTGCATAGTTTGAGGACAAAGAAGTGATTGAGGGGCATGTCCTGAGGGCACCTAGAGTGGAAGGTTTTAAGTGGAAGGTTTTAACCCTGGGTAAGAAAACTGACTCAGAGTCTGTGCATCTTCTGAAATTGTATGAAAACTTGGTGGATTTCTGCTCATGTATACTTTTCCAGCACTAAAAGACATCTACTTCCACTGGTCTAGATGTTAGCTTTGGGAAGAGGAAAGGAAGAGAGGAGAAAAGAAGCCATTTGGTTGGTGAGTTGACATGGAAGCATGGTAGCCTCTGTCATACTTGCTAAGGACAAGCTTTCAGAGGCAGTTGCTTTCACTAGAAAGCAGTTGTCTGTCCAGACAAAGGCTCTACCTCAGAATCAAATGATGACACTCTTGTTCTGACTAGCTATCTCACTGGCTGCTTAGGAAGTGGAAGAGGATGTGCGTGGGGAGAAATAACTGGATACTGTATAAAAATGTCATTTGAAGCAAATTCATGGTCTCATTGATCTGTTAGGATAACCAGCTCATTAAGTGCAGACCCACTGATTTTTTTCCATTAATTTGATATCTGAGTTCCCCTTTTGTACAAAGTCCTGGGCTAGGCATTGAAAAAATGTATTCCTCTGCAGCACCATTCATGTTCCCACTGAGATTACAGAGTGTGGGGCTTCAGAAAGAAAACACATGACTACAGTCCTACGCACGAAGAATGAACAAGTCTTATAGGACCATGGGGAAGGGATATCTGCATCCCACTGGAGGTCTGAGAGAGCTTCTTGACAGGTTTTCTGAGTTGTAAAGGGCTGCGGGAGTCAGCAGAATGAATAAAGGGGTACAGGGAGTACTGGAACAGCATGTGCACAAAAGCATAAGATCCTTGAATCTTCTAGTCCTCACAGGCATTTACCACTGTTGGCATGACGTGTAGGGGGACTAGGTGATAGGAGACGGGGAAGGTAGGACCTGGTTCCTGAATGGT
Organism: Neotragus moschatus; assembly: GCA_006410615.1. NCBI lineage: Eukaryota > Metazoa > Chordata > Mammalia > Artiodactyla > Bovidae > Neotragus > Neotragus moschatus. The sequence continues at coordinate 769,000 of SJYA01001177.1, read as the reverse complement.
CTAGAATGCTAGGCTAAGGAGTTCAAATATCATCCCGCAAGTTATATCTGTCGAGAGATTTACAGGGGGTTGTGTTGTCACTGAAGGACTTTAAGTAAACAGTCAAGCCGAACTTTACATTTTAGAAAGTTTTCTTCAGCAGTTCTGTAAAGCAGGGGTCCCCAACCTCTGGGATCTAACGCCTGATGATGTGAGGTTGGATATGATATCATAATAAGAAATAACATGCACAATAAATATAATGTGCTTGAATCATCCCTAAACCATCCCTCTTTTGTTCTGGTCCATGGAAAAATTGTCTTCCACGAAATGATCCCTGGTGGCAAAAAGGTTAGGGACCGCTGTAAAGATGGGTCTAAGGGAGGGAGTGAAGAAAGAGATAAGAAGGTAGGATCTACTAGTTATCAAGTTTTCTTACATTAGAGATCACTGTTCCACTAACTACAAACTAAGAAAATAGCAATCATGCTTTAAAATTTAACTTTTTGATACAATGATGCAGCACAGAGACAGTATATCCTCCTTGATTTGCCAAAACAATCTCCTCTGTAGTCAAGGAGGTTCCAAGAATTGCCTTTAGCCAAAAGTTGAAGAAGTCTGCTCAGGCTGGAGTGGACCCAACCCCTCATCTCCATGCTTGAGCTCTGCTGCCAGCTAAAATTAAGTGGCCATATCCACATTAATGCAGTGGTAAAATGGCAACTTATCACATGGTCTTAAAACAGAAATGTGTTTGAGTAGTTAGAATGTTGCACAGTTGGTTTTAGTGACATCAGATATATTACTGCCCAGTTATGATTTGGTGATATCTATAGACCCGGGGCGGAAAAGGCAATGGCACCCCACTCCAGTACTCTTGCCTGGAAAATCCCATGAGCGGAGGAGCCTGGTAGGCTGCAATCCATAGGGTCGCTAAGAGTTGGACACGACTGAGTGACTTCACTTTTACTTTTCACTTTCATGCATTGGAGAAGGAAATGGCAACCCACTCCAGTGTTCTTGCCTGGAAAATCCCAGAGACGGGGGAGCCTGGTGGGCTGCCGTCTCTGGGTTGCAAAGAGTCGGACATGACTGAAGTGATTTAGCAGCAGCAGCAGCAGCATAGACCCAGGGAATTTCAGAATGAACCTATTCCAATATCATTATTTTAGTTAGCATTTTCAGAATAACCATCTTAACCTCATGCCAACCATTGATTTTCACTTTTAATTTTGTAATAAACATTATTGTTAATAATTGCCTCTATTATCAAAGTAAAATAGTCACTCATGGTAAAAGTATCATTCAGGAGGCTAAGTGGAAAGAAATTGGCCAATGATCCAATAGATAAGAGGAAAAAAGGCAGCTTGTAAGTAAGCTGCACAGAAATATTTTAAACACATAAACTACCATCATTTCATAATCCTAGAGTTATATAACTGCTTTCATCATTGAAATTAAGTAATAGGGGGAAGTTACTGTGAGATATTAAAGACAAGAAGCCTCACTGAAAATGTTTTAATGTATTAGTTATGTCTTGGGATTGTTGAGAATGTTATTATTGATTTAATCAAAAGGTAGCTTTCAAATAAATTATCTAGAAATATTTTAATCAGATTGATTTGGGGGCAATAACTGGGTACTACAGATTTAATGTTTGTTCCCTCTAATTCCTATGTTGAAATCTAACCCTCAAGTCACGTCTATGGTATTAGGAGGTGGGGTCTTTGGAAGGTATTGTTGGGATTAATACCCTTATAAAAAGACCCCAGAGAGCTCTCTTGCCCTTTCTGCCCTACAAGGTCACAGGGAGAAAACAGTGGTCTATTAGGACAAAGGTCCTCACCAGACACTGAATCTGCAAGCACCATGTTCTTGGATTTCCCAGCCTCTAGGAATATGAGAAATTAATGTTTGTGCTTCATAAAACACTTAGTTTCTAGTATTTTATTTTTCCTGTTAACATTCTTATTTGACACTCTTATTGTTAATATTATAAATGATTTGACAAAATTATTCAATTCTCTGATGCACAGAGAAGCTCTTTTTTGGCATCAAAATGTAATATGTATGTAGAATTTATGCATACTATTTTCATAATTCTAACAAATACTGTTTATTTTCAAATTATCTATGGAGAATATTTTTCAAAATATATGTGAATACTTAAAAAATAATCTGTATTGCAATATGTATATCATTTATTTATAAACTATATAACATAAATATACATCTATGTATTTACTGTATATTTTATTTTTATTGTAAATATTTATTTACAGTATATACTATATTTCTACATCTCGGCATATGTTTTCATGATACATTTTTTTTCTATGTATTTTAACAATATAACCCTACCTTTTGTTTATTTGGAATATAATTTATCAAGTTTGCTTTTTTCCTAGTTAGGATTTAAGAAGAGAGCATCAGCTCCCTGCTCTTTGAGGACCTAGAGGGGTGGAATGCGGCAGGGAGAGGATACATGTATATTTATGGCTGATTCACATTGTTGTACAGCAGAAACCAACACAACATTGTAAAGTAATTATTTTAATTAAAAATAAAATTTTTTAAAGAGAGAACACTATGTGCAAATGTTGTTTAATTGTTAAGTTGTGTCCAATTCTTTTGCAACCCTGTGAAATGCAGCCTGCCAGTCTTGTCTGTCCATGGATTTTCCCAAGAATACTGGAGTGAGTTGCCATTTCCTCCTTCAAGGGATCTTCCCAACCCAGGGATCGAACCCATCTTCTACGCTGGCAGGTGGGTTCTATACCACTGAGCCACCAGGAAAATCCATGTGCAAGAGTAGGTGTTATTGAATATTAACTGAATATTAAATTGAATAAGTAATAGCGTTGCCCTCTATTTCATAGCTGGCAGGTGGGCAAAGTTCAGTCATTTCACTCCAGCTCTGTCTGACTCCTAGCATTCCAACGTCTATCCCTCCATGCAATGCTACTTCACGTCCAATTATGGCTAATACTTTCTATGCAATTTCAAGTCTTTCAGAATTTCCTTAACTCATTTGCATTCTCATCATTGCACAAGTAACCTGTCTCTTTTTGTTCCCGCATAGAGCCCCTCCCTCCTTCATAAGAAAATGCTGCTTTTAACTCCAAGGATAATGACATTCTGGGTTAGGTGAAGCCAGTTCCAAGGGAAAATGACCATGTAAACCCTGAGATGCCATGAAATTCTCAAGGTAAGTAGGAGCAAACTACAGAGAGGAAGAGGAATTTGTAATGTTTCTTTTTTGACCTTGACGAAGTAAAGTATCCAGGTAACAGTAAATTGCAATCACCTGGTTGGGAGACCACCTCCCCCCCCCTGCAAAAGACAGACTCGGATCAGATAAAGTATAACTTATTTAAACATACCTTCTTTAATCTGAGAAATGTATAATGGGGTTTAACTACCCTAACTCTTGGCTCTCACAAATTAGAACTGCTGGATTAGAGGCTAAAAAAAGGAAATCATAACTATGTGTCTCTCTACTCCCAGAAGGTGGCCAACTTTCAAAATCTGGAGTTATCTGCCTCCACAGTTGAGATATGGCCTGTCTGATTCCTCTCAATGGAGTTATTTTCTGAGTAAAGCACAGCCAAGGGTTTAGAACTAGCAAGCATCACTCTGACTTTAAATTACTGTTCTGTCTAAATGCGTTTGAGATGGTCATAAAGAGATGCTACATTTGGAAAAGTGCTCTCAAATTGATGGACGTGATACAGAGGAGAGTCATGAAACTGGTAAATGGAAATTAATTTTAATGTTAACGTTTACCAGGAATATCACAATACCATCTCCTCTTCCTCACCTCTGAGACAATCTTGTTTTTCCCTTACTTCTTACATAAGAGAATCATTGAATTTTAATAATGAAAGTGATCACTTACTTTATTTGATCATTTTTCAGGTGAAAACTTTGACCCCTAAAGAGGTTTCCTTCGCACTTGTTAACAATGCCAACACCTTTTAACCAATCTTGATTAAAAGGATTCATGTTATTTATGAAAAAAGACAGCAGGCGACCCCAGCCCATAGTGTCTCTCAGAACTTGAGAATATTGGGGAGAAAAATTACATCCCTTTTCAAAAATTTAATTCTAGGAGTGTGTTTTTCCTCATGCCAGATAGAACAAGTTTAGTTAATTATATTGTTGGAGGGGGGGTATTAAGATACATCTAGTAAATTAGATTTAAATCATTCCTGGTAAATATATAAACATTATTATGATTGTTTATTTTCATAGGATTTAAAACAATGTGCATATACTATAATGTTACATGATGAGTAATTAGCTTTATAAAGAATTTCAATAAGAATAAAATTAACTATTAAATTTTAATGTTGGATAAGCATTTTCTCTAATACATTAAGTCAAAATATTTTAAGATAGAGTGATCTGATAGTTTGAATATAATGCAGTTTCTAAAATATTTTATTTGATCTTTTTCCATAATTTGACTTTCTTTTTCCTGGACTGAGGAAGTTTTGTATCTAGCCAAGATGCCAAGCCTCACACTTTTTATTTGGCAAAATATACTAGGTAAAGTATAAGATAAATCTTATTATTCTTATTATTAAGTAAATATTAGTATACCTGTTAGAAATGATAGGATTTTAAAGCGTTCTTAGCACTTTCTTTAAAGATGTTCTACTTCTCTTACAGTACTCTCTCTTGACAACTTTTGCAAGTTCTTTTAAGCAAAGTATCAGGAAGGGAAGTATAATAGACTTTCTGAAAATGTTGAACAGTGTACCTTAAAGAGCAAAGTGTACAAAGAAAGTTAGATTTTCTAACCTCTTTCCTTAAGCCCCTGAAAACTATTAAAAATCATGGATTAGAAAAATAAAATGCTGTATATTAAATTCAATAGTGGCACAAACATTTTTGTCTAAGTTCAGCACAATAATTACAGGTTAGGTAATCATAATTAAGTGAAAAAGCTTATACCTACCTTTGAACAATTTTCATGAATGTTTAAAACATGAAGAAAAAATTTTAGTTGAATAGTTTAGAGAATATTTCCTTAAAGTTCCATCTTCATGAACTTATTTCTACCATTAAAATATTGTTTCTGTGAGCATACTGTGAGAAAGAATTTTTAAAAGATCATTTCTCTTTTCAAAATAAGCCACCAGGAAGTCTAAATAAACCTCAGAAGAAAATCTTCGGTCTTTTTTTTTCTTTCCCAGCATGAAAAGAGAGAATGCTAGTTTCCAGACTGGTTGGAAATAGAGCCGTATAACTCAGTTATCCAATATGTTTAAAAATATACAGAGAGCTTTCTGTTGAATTTTTTAAAATGAGCTCGTACACAAATAAAACTGTTTGCCATGCAAGTGAATAAAAGATTGGAGACTAGTCAGATCAGAAAAAATACATACCCAGTTTCATTTCTGAACAATTAACCAAAATACTAAGACAATACATTTTGCTTTCCATTTTAGCACTTACAAAAATGCTGTAAAATCCAAATTCTTTATCTTGGCATAGTTAAATTCTATCACAAGAAGATACATGTGCTGTTACTGTGTAGAAAAGTAAACACCCTCAAATTCCCCGCTATCACCTAAGCCTCTCAGGGTTATTTACATTTTGAAATGATAACAGAAAGAACAGATTACCTGACACACAGAGGTAATACCTGTCCTGGACTGAGAACTCTATTTCAATAAACTCGTACAGATTCTGTGAGAGTGGCTTAAACAGTTTCTTCTCCAAGTCCTCCTTTACCAATGATGACATTTCCTCCAGTTCCACTTGGCCTGAGGTCTTGGCTCCAGCTCACTCTTCTTTTCTCCTTCTGCTCCTTAGATTTCTTATTTTGGTTTGCAGCTCCTCGGTGAGTCCTGCCCACCTCCCAACCCTCACTCTCAACTTCTCGCTCCTGGCCAGACCCAGGCTCTTGAGAGCACTCAGCGTGGTCAGACCCCTCACTGCGGTATCTGCCCAGTGGCAGCAGCGGCAGCAGCAGCCAAAATACAGCAGCCGCACCAGCCCCACCGTCACTCTCCAGCATCCAGGCTCAAGGAGGCTGCTCTCTGGAGCTCTCCTGTGGTTTGTTGATGGGGAACGTATTTATGAACACCAGCAGATACACTTGTGGAGTCCCCTGGTCTCCCTAGCCTAGTAACCCTTTTCCCCTTTCACATGGCTCTGCAGGGGAAGACCACTCCTTCAGTGTGATTCCATTATATAAATCAGCTGTCTGGCTCTATTGATTGAGATCATCTTCCATTAAGAAATTTGCTATCATTCGTGAGAGAAAAAGCCTCTGTGCTTGCTCCTGACACTTCCAACAAGTCTTTTTCCCTCCTCTTTCCCCTTCTGGAATTCATCTAGACCTTTGCTTCAGGAGAGTCACCATCAATTCCTGGGTCCAAATTATTTTTAAAATGGGTTCCTTGTAATGTTATTCATTTCATTATTCCCAAAGAATTCCCTAGGTGCCTACTGGGGCAAAACATGGTATCTGTTTCTTGGGAGGCTGAATTTCCTATCCTTGAGAAGCTTGTAATTTAGTAAGAGATGGGCATACCAAATAATTGTAACTATGTAAAAGTGATCAATGGCATAAGAGGAAAAGGAATATAGAAAAGATATTTGTACCTGGAGAATATCAGAGCATGCTATGGGTAGAAGATCTGGAGGGGGAAGTATTTAAATGGAGGAACATATTCTGTGGAAAGAATGTTGTGAAGCTGTGTCCATGTAGGTATAACCCAATGGGTACACAGGGAGGCGAATTACTCAGAAGAAAAGACTTCTATAAGACTCAAGATTAATGAACTTTAGTGTTAACTGAGGAGCTGTAGCTTGGACTCTAAAAGACCCACAAGAGTGGACTCTGATTTCTTAGTCTATGAACTGTCCAGATCTATTTTATTCTTATGATTCTTTTTCATAGACCAAGGAAGTCTTTTCCTTTTAATTTTCAGTTTTGGAATCTTGCTTCAATCACTTCCCAACATAGTCATTAAAATTTTTACATTCTCTTGCAACCGCAGAATTATTTATCTGCTGAAGAAATCAGGGAGTAAGTGCCTATCCGTCCATAAGTAACAGGATCACAATGTTCAAATGATATCAGGACTTTTCCCTTTGGCACGTTATAGGAGGGTAGGTCTCTGCAGAGTTCAGGGCTAAGGTAACTCATTGGTTTCTGGAATTACAGGCCTGAACTAGTTGGGAGAATACGGACAAAAGTTGTGCTCTTCTCAGGGCTGCTCTGTGGGGGCTGGAGGAGGTAGTAGTAAACACTGTGAATACAGGCTGGGCCCTAACTCTGTGTCTTCATCAGATTCACGTCCCAAAGCCCTTTCGCTTCAGCGGTTTTGTCCATCCTCATACAAGTAGGTCTGGAGTAGCCTTCAGGAGAGAAGACAAGATCCTGTTAATTGGCAGGAATAAATGCCAGATTCTGTGTGTTGGCTTTTGCAATATATGTCATCCATCTAACCTTTCAAGAAAGCTAAGAGAGCGGTGTGATTGTCCCAATGTTTTCCTCTTTGGAAACAGAGTACTCTGCGGAAGCATGGTAGCCCTCCTCAAAGCCTGATGAGGAAGATGACGCATCTCTGTCTTATTTATTGCTTCTATCTTTGGTAAGAATATCTTTAGTAGTAAAATGTTATTGCAACTAAATATCCATTCATAGACCTTGAACTTAGTACCTTCCTGTGTGTGATTATATATCAGATTGGAAAATGCCAGTCTTTTATATTTCTTAAACTTTTATTTGAAGGAATGAGGACCATGTTGGTACTAAAATATTTAACCTTTTTAGACACAAAAACTCTGTTACCATACCACATCATATTTTATTTGAGCCAGCAAATATTTGCGCTTTAATCAAGGTATTGCTTGGTAATTCTAGTTTAGGAATATTGTATGTGTGTGTGCATATGTGTGTACATGAGTTTGTACAATGGACTGAATGTTTATTATGGCCCCAGATTTATATGTTGAAACTCTAACCTTCAGTGTGATGGTACTAGGAGGTACTAGGAATTAGGAAGCGAGGTCTTCGGGAGGTGATTCAGTCATGAGAGTGGAGCTCTCATGAATGTGATTAGTGTCCTTAAAAAAGAGACCCCAGAGGGCTCCCTTGCCCTTTCTGTGAGGAGGACGAAGGAAAAGAACCAGGAAGCAGTTCCTCACCAGAAACTGAATCTGTTGGCTTGAACTTAAACTTCCCAGCCTCCAGAACTATGAGAAATAAATTTCTGTTGTTTAAGCCATTCAACCTGTGTTATTGTTATGGCAGCCTGCATAGGCTAAGTGAGTGAGTGTGTGTGTGTGTCTGTGTATGTATGTGTGTGCGTGCATGTGTGTGTGTACATGCTTTGATGACTTAGGATAGATTCTAAATGGATGTGCTTTGTAAGGTATTTTCTTTTGTTTGTATTTGCTTTTTTCTGGTTATGGATACTCCGTATAGTCCCCTAACTCTGACTATTGTAAGAGTTACTAGAGCGCATACCCTGTCCTGGAGAGGAAAAGCAATGCAATTCCTTCCTTTCATGCTCGCTCTTCCCTGACCTCTTAACATTCTGCGATGAGGACTCTCTGAGGGTCTCAGTACCTCGCACCTTGGTTTATCACTAATATTGCAGAATGTGTTAGAATAGGAAGGCTTCGGCAGTTCACAATCAGTGCCAGAGTACTCATTAGGAAAGGGCTTCTCTGACTCAGCCAGAGAGTACATTTCTTGCTCGGAATACTCTAGTGTCATTTTATAAAGCATTGGATTTACAGAGGCAGTTTGCTTTTAGAAATGAAAAAGAAGTTCTAAAAGTACTCTGTGAAAAAAATTTTCTTTTGACAAGATACACGTACAGATCCATTTTCAGGAAAGGGTTTGTATTTTCATATAATTTCACAAACATTTAAAGAAAGAAGAAAAAGGGAAGGTTTGTATTTTCTTCCATAGGCTATAGAATAACATGAGGAAACAGTTTTTGTTTTGTTTAAATTTGGTTCCAAGGAATACATGATTTATGTTCATAAAAAGACTAATGTCGGAGGTAATGAATATAATAAACTTATTTTTTATACAATGGCCTCTTTTGTGAGTGCTAAAATAGATCTAGCAGTTAGATGCTTCCAAAGAAGATTTTTTTTTTTAATTTTGGAGATAAAGGAATTTCAAGTTAGTTAACAGAGAGAAAGTCGCATTTACTTGATATCCAACTAGTAATAGCAATTTCATAATAAGAGCTAACATATAGGGATTACTAGGGCTTCCCAGCGGAGAAGGCGATAGCACCCGACTCCAGTACTCTTGCCTGGAAAATCCCATGGACGGAGGAGCCTGGTAGGCTGCAGTCTTTGGGGTCGCTGGGAGTTGGGCGCGACTGAGCAACTTCACTTACACTTTTCACTTTCATGCATTGGAGAAGGAAATGGCAACCCACTCCAGTGTTCTTGCCTGGAGAATCCCAGGGACAGGGGAGCCTGGTGGGCTGTTGTCTCTGGGGTTGCACAGAGTCAGACACGATTGAAGCGACTTAGCAGCAGCAGCAGCAGCAGCAGCAGGGCTTCCCAGGTGGGGCTAGTGGTAAGGACCCTGCCTGCCAATGCAGAAGACAAAAGAGACACAGTTTTGATCCCTGGGTTGGGAAGATCCCCTGAAGGAGGACATGGCAACTCACGCCAGTATTCTTGGCTGGAGAATTCCAGCGACAGAGAAGCCTGGTGGGCTGCGGTCCATAGGGTCCCAAAGAGCTGGACACGACTGAAGCGACTGAGCACACATGCATATTGATTATTTATTCAGTGTTAGGATCTATTCTAAGAGCTTTACAGATGTTAGCTTATGTAGTCTTCCCACCAGTCCTACGAGGTAGGTATTATTGTTATTCAAATTTTACATTTAAGAAAACTTTCATACAAGTAACTGCTACCTGTCTCATGTCACATTTTAATGAGACTAGATTTGAATGGCCACAATTGTGCTCAAGATTGATCCTCTGAGCCATGGGGTCATGCTGTCTTGTTCTGATTTGACCATGAGTATGGCAACCCACTCCAGTACTCTTGCCTGGAGAATCTCAGGGACAGAGGAGCCTAGTGGGCTGCCATCTATGAGGTCGCACAGAGTCGGACACACAGGATCTCTGGTGGCTCAGTGGTAAAGAACTTGCCTGCAATGCAGAAGCTGCAGGAGACTTGGGTTTGATCCCTGGGTCAGGAAGATACTCTGGAGGAGAGCGTGGCAATCCAGGCCAGTGTTCTTGCCTGGAGAATCCCATGGACAGAGGAGCCTGGTAGACTTTTGGGATCTTAGTTCCCTGATCAGGGATTGAACTGCACCCCTAACAATGAAAGCGTCAGTCCTAACCACTGGCTGTTGCTGCTGCTGCTAAGTCGCTTCAGTTGTGTCTGACTCTGTGCGACCCCATAGACGGCAGCCCACCAGGCTCCCCCGCCCCTGGGGCTCTCCAGGCAAGAACACTGGAGTGGGTTGCCATTTCCTTCTTCAATGCATGGAAGAGAAAAGTGAAAGCAAAGTCGCTTGGTTGTGTTCGACTCTTCGCGACCCTATGGACTGCAGCCTACCAGGCTCCTCTGCCCATGGGATTTTCCAGGCAAGAACACTGGAGTGGGGTGCCATTGCTTTCTCCCCCTAACCACTGGACTGCCAGGGAATTCCCGTAATTCTTAGTCTTTTATTGTTCGGCCATCCTTAGTCTAAAGTTAATAGCTGCTGTTTTGTAACTGTTCTCTGTTCAAATAGCCAGTGTGGTTTCTGTCTCCAGACTGGAGACTGACTGATGAAAAGGTCCATCAGTTTCCTCTCTGAAATTTTACATAGGGATTCTAGGGAAAAAAGGTCATTCTCTCCTTACAGAATTGAGAGCTGTAAGCATAAAGTAAGCTTGAGGCCATGGTTCCCAAAAGCAGAAAAGCTATTTTAAGTTAAGAAAAACACACACACACACAAACACAAAGATGAGGTCATGCATAGAGATAAATATATGTGAGAGACAAACGAAGATGGAGAGAATTCTGATGAAGTCATTTGATTCCTTAGAACCAGCCTTGCCTGAAGACAGTTTTCCAGTCATATTATCAGTAAATTCCCTTTATTTTTCTTAAGCAAATTTGAGTTAGATTTATGTCTCTTGAAATTGAAAGAACACTAATTATGTTAGAAAGTAGTTTTACCACTTAAGAAGTAAGCACTCATTCATTCATTTTTTGGTTTTAACAGTATCTTTAATTTTTAAAAGGATCACTCATTTAACTCTTGTTCACAGTCTCCCAAAGGCAGACTCAGAAGGTGTCTGCTGTAAGCCCTTCTTCACTGAAGGGGGACTGGGGCATGCATTGCAGAGTCCATCTCAGGGACACCTACTTTAGTCTGAGAACCTTCCATAGTGACCACCACAAATGACACACAATCATATATTGGAGTTGTCCAACTCCAACAAAGTTTAAGAGTCAAAAAAGGGAATGTGTTAACAAACCTTTACAGTATCTCTCCATATTATGTATGAAGGATCATGGTGGATGTTAGAGACACAAAACTAAATAAACTCCCACATTTTAAAGGAGACTGTATTAACTATGTGCTTTATTTTCTGTATTCTTTTGGTGTGACATCTGCAGCCTTCCTGATCCTAGAAGGGTCATACCCCCATCACCTTCCTTATCAGGTTCTCATACTCTGGGCCACCTGGCATAATCGTTTGAGGCCATGTACCAGACATCTAGGGATAGCAGTCAGTGTTAGTCACTCAGTCGTGTCCAATGGTGACCCCATGGACTAGCCCGCTGGGCTCCTCTGTCCATGGGATTCTTCAGGTGAGAATACTGGGATGGGTTGCCATTTCCTTCTTCAGGGGATCTTCTCCACCCAGGGATCAAACCCAGGTCTTCTGCACTGCAGGCAGATTCTTTACCGTCTGATCCACCAGGAATAGCTGCTAGCCCCAACGCCTGCTGTAAGCCAGTCTTAAGCCTGCTGCTGCTGCTGCTAAGTCGCTTCAGTCGTGTCTGACTCTGTGAGACCCCATAGATGGCAGGCAGCCCATTAGGCTTCCCTGTCCCTGGGATTCTCCAGGCAAGAACACTGGAGTGGGTTGCCATTTCCTTCTCCAATGCAGGAAAGTGAAAAGTGAAAGTGAAGTCGCTCAGTCGTGTCCGACTCTGTGCGACCCCATGGACTGCAGCCTACCAGGCTCCTCCGCCGTGGGATTTTCCATGCAAGAGTACTGGAGTGGGGTGCCATTGCCTTGCTTACCCTATTTTGTTCCTTCCTTTGAAAACTACAATAAACATCCTAGACCATGGTTTTTCCCTCCCCCTCTGCCTCCTGACAGAGCTCAGTGCTTCTCTAAATGGCCCCCTGTGGTATGGCATGGCGTGACTCCTCCTCTTGGGATCTGTGAATATTACAAACCGTGTCTCTTTGGTGGCAATTATCTCCTGACCTACTGATCTTACTGAACCTCCAATGTCCTATTTCTGTATTATATTTAAAAACAGATACCATATTAGGGCAATTTAAAAAAATGTTTCCCAGTCTTAACTAACCATTGGAAAAGAGGCCACGCCCACCTATTCACTTCTGTATCCTTATCAGTAACTCAGTTACTGTTGGATATTTATCTCCCTGGATTTCCAAACAGTGTTCATCTCATATCACTTATATTAATTGCTTCTATCTGAGTTCTACCAACTCTACCCTACCTCAGGCTCTTACTGACCGTCACCTAGGCTCACTTTTCTGATCACCCACTTCATCTTTCCTTCTTTCAGGTTTTTGTTCATGGTCAGTTCAAATGGCACCAGACCCACAAAGCCTCCCTTGACCCTCTCAACTAGGTGTAGGCCTTCCCTTTTATGAACTGCCACACTGACTTTTTTCAAATTTAATCACACAGTTAACCTCTTGTTCTAGTTGTCTGTGTCCTCGTTTTAGCTCTCGATCAGACTGTGAACCCCTTGAAGGAAAGAGCCATAATCACTTCTGTATTCTTAGCTCCTGGGCTTCCTCAGTGGCTCAGTGGTAAGGAATCCACCTGTAATGTAGGAGCCGCAAGAAAAGTGAGTTCTACCCCTGGATCTGAAATCCCCTGGAGGAGGAAATGGCAACCCACTCCAGCATTCTTGCCTGAAAAATCCCATGGACTGCAGTATAGAAAACTACTGGACTATAAATTCCTTGAAGTCAGGGACCATGGTTTAGCTCTCTTTGTTTATCTTGGAATACCTGCCATGAGATCTTGCCTGTAGTTGATGTATAAATAGTGAGTTGAGTAAGCAGGTAAGGGATGTGGAATAAATTGTATTAATAATCCCATTTGAAGTATAACAAAACTGAGACTTAAGGAAGTCAATGCTCTTTCCAAGGTCACCAAGTTAGTGTGAAGTAGTGGATTGGATTAGAACCAGGCACTTTGCCACCTACTCCACCAGAACTTCTCACTACCTACCATCACAGTAATAGCTGGCACTCCTGAGTCATTCTTACATCCTAGGAGTTAAGGATGTCCTTTCATGGGGCAAGATCTCATTCTCTACTATATATAGTTCTGTGGATTTAATGTTTATGTCACCCCAAAATTCTTACATTAAATCCTATTAGGAGGTCGGGCCTTTGGGAGGTAATTGGGTCATGAGAGAAGAGCCCTCATGATGGGATTAGTGACTTCATAAAAAGAGGCTACAGGGAAGCCTGCTGTGCTGCAGTCCATGAGGTTGCAGAGTCAGACATGACTGAGAAACTGAACTGAAATGAAATGAACAGCTAGCTTACTCACTTTCCATCATTTGAGGACACAAGGTGAAGTCTCTTGTCTCTAACTCAGATAAGGGCTCTCACTAGAAATGACCATGCTGACACCTTGATCTCAGACTTCCAGCCTCCAGAATGATGAGAGTTAAATGCTTGTTGATAAGCCATCTAATTTATGGCATTTTGTTATAATGGAAATAATTGACAACGACATGAGTTTTTGAAACCCTCTTGATTTTCATAAGATTAGAAATGTATCATGACCTTTATTGACAACAGATACTTTGCTATGTCTCTATTATCGATCTAGTAAAAAGTGAAGATTTAGAATAGCATTTCTGCATAAGATGAGGAATTGGCAGTTATGAAGAATTTAGCATTATTTTCTTGAGAATAACATATTGTAAGTTGATCTGAATCATTTTGATTTCCCAGAATTTTGAGTGGCTGGGTTTATTCCATACCTCCCCCCCCCAACCTTGGCAATATCTCATGAGCTATTGATAAATTATTAAGCTCTGAAGCAAACTGAAGTGCCAGGATTAACCATAAAGCTGTGTATTCATCAGGGTCTAGTCAAGAGGCAGAAAACACAATGAGTTATTTTGATGGCAAAAAATGTAACATGAACAACTGTTGACTAGATATAAAAGAATCTTTACCTGAAAAGATAAAAGAAGCACTCAGCATCATGGATGCAGCAGGAAAGCAATGGCTACCCTAGGACTAGGGAAACGAAGTAAAGAACTTGAAATTATTAAAAACCTAAAACCTAGAAACTTAGAGGAGAAGCTCCTGGAGCTGAAAGTCAGGTCTCTGAGGAGGGGTGCTGTTAGACTTGTCTGTTGAAAAGTGTACCTGGGGTTGTTTTTAATCGGATATGGTAAGACATGCAGACAGAAATGATTTTCATGCAGGAGGAATTTTATAATTATAGATGTCTGGGAACAGACAGCACATTCTATGCAGGGCCACAGAGGGAAGCACCAGGTTGGGTCAGGGGACCGGAGGAGGAGGAATCATGGGCACAAGNTTCTACAACCAGCTTGAACATTTAGAAGTTCATAGTTCACGTATTGCTGCAGCCTGGCTTGGAGAATTTTGAGCATTACTTTACTAGCATGTGAGATGAATAATTGTGTGGTAGTTTGAACATTCTTTGGCATTGCCTTTCTTTGGGATTGGAATAAAAACTGACCTTTCCCAGTCCTGTGGCTACTGGTGAGTTTTCCAGATTTGCTGACAAAGCTATAAGATCACCATAAATCAGTAGACATTTGTTTCTGGGCTTCATCAAAGCACATGCTCTGGTCTCCTATCACCTTGGTTAGAGTCCCAGTGTTAGCACTGACTACCTGTGTGACCTTGGGCATGTTACTGAACTTCTCTGACTCTTTTTCCTTCTCTGTCTAGTAGGGCTGCCATGAGCAAATGCACGTGAAATGTATGACATAAGTGTACACACTCAAGAGTTTCTTTAGTATTTCCGTAATTGTGAAAAGAGGAAGTTAGATCTGTAGATCCCTGGGACACATTCCACTTTAACATTCCAGGATTCCATACTCTGATTATTTAGTCACTCCAAATGCTTAATGAGCATTTATTATGTATGCAGTCTGGGCCACATTGCCTTCAGGCCCATCCAACCTGGTTGAGGCAGTCACATAAGATTAGAAACCACACACGATAATTTACACTACTGTAACAAGGAGTGATACCTTAAAATCATAATACATTTTATTTATAGAGTTCTAAGACTGATGACCTATCAAATACATTATTCTGGGAAAAGGCAATTTTGTCAATGTTGGAGGACATGCTTATGACAGATCTTTACAGTTCTTTAAAAAATTATTTTAAACATACTCATTAGTATGTGTTCAACTTATAACCGATGGATTATTGTGGAAGAAGTGTCCACATGGAGTTCTATTCTAAGGTGTGAATGAGGCCTGGTAAATTATATATCATTGCTTAGTGTAGCTACTCTTTTTAATTATATCATTTTTATAATGAGAAAAAATTAACATCAAAATTAATATTAAACAGGTGATTTGAGTTTAATTGAAGTGGAAATATTTTCTGTTTCCATAAAGGTCACCATGGGTAGGTTTTAGACTCAGTACCAAACAAGGATGGTGTTTTTTGAATCAATAGCAAAGCCTTTCTGGCTATTCAGAACAACATTGAATGCAGGATTCAAAAAATCCTGTTCAGTTTGAATTATGAGGATAGAGGAGCAAATTTGGAAATGTATGTTATTTCAAATGTGTGTTTGGATTAGGAAAAAAATCACTTTTAACAAATAATGCTAGGAAAAACAGAAAAATCTGTAGTATTATTGTACATTCAATAAAACATGCAGAAAAATAATTGAAGAAGGCTTAAGTCAAGACTCCCAGTTTATTTTAAGGTATTCAGGGAGATGCTATCATAAGGTACCATGTGTTGTGATGGGCTTCCCGATACCACAGCAGATAAAGAATCTGCCTGTAAGGCAGGAGATGCGAGAGACCCAGGTTTGATCCTTGGGTGGGGAAGATCCCTGGAGGAGGTAATGGCAACCCGCTCCAATATTCTTGCCTGAAAAATCCCATGGACAGAGGAGCCTGGTGGGCTATAGTTCAAAGGGTCTCACAGAGTCGGACATGACTGAATACTGAGCACTGTGCTGTGATGATGAGATGCTGAATTTTGATTTAGAACATGTTGGTCCAACTCTTTAATGTGCTACTCACTGTTTTAGATCACCTTGGCCAAGGACTACTCTCTCTATGATTTGATTGTCTGTAAAATTGAAGGATTAAAATTCTTTTTTTTTCAAATTAGTTAGGGTTGTTGTTTAAAGTATTATCAAAAATTTACATGCACATAGTTTAAAGATAAATAGTTTTACAAAGCTTGCTTGAAAACAGCATTCCTTTCCCCACCACTTCCCATCTTCAAAGGAAAACAATTCCAACTTCTATTTCTTTTAATATTTGCCCCTGTGTCTCTATGTTATACGCTTAAATTTCTCATTTTTAAAATTGTGGCAAAATATACATGAGAATTTAACCATTTTAAAGATACAGTTAAATGGAATTAAGAATATTCATATTGTTGTGCAATCACTATCAGTACCCATTTCCAGAATTTTTTTCATCATCCCAAACTGAAACTTTGTACCCGTTAAAGTGAAAGCTTCCTTGACCCCCAGGCCTTAGTAAAACCTCCATTCTGCTTTCTATTTCTACATATTTGACTGTTCTGGGAACTTCATGTAAGTGGGACCATACAATATTCGTCCTTTAGTGTCTGGCTTCTTTCACTTGATATCATGTCCTCAAGGTTTACCCCTGCTGCAGTATGTGTCACGATTTTCTTCCTTTTTAAGGTTGAGTAATATTTCTTTGTTTGTATATACAATGTTTTATTTGCCCATTCACCTATCTGTGTACATTTGGGTTGCTTCCACCTTTTCGTTATTGTGAATAACATTGCTATGAACATGAGCATACAAATATCTGGTTTAGGTCCTGTTCTCAATTCTTTTGAGTATAAATTTGAAAGTGGAATTGCTGGATCATATGTGTTAAGTGGTAACACTTAAATTTAATTTTTTTTGAGGACCTAACAGCCTGTTTTCCTTAGTGGCTGAACCATTTTACATTGCTACCAGCAATGCACAAGAATTCCAATTTCTCCACATCCTTATTTGTTCTCCCTTTCTTTTTAAAAAATATTAGAAGTGTCACCAATTTGTGTGTTGTCCTTGTGTGGGACTATACTGATCTCTATATCATTCCAATTTAATAAATGTGCTGCTGACGTGAGCACTTTGTATGTTTCTGCTTTCTACTTTCTGGAAGAGTTCCTTAATTTTATCTTCTAGCCCTTCTACTGAGCTTTAATTTCTGCTACTATACATGTAATTTCCAAGAAATTTTGGTGTATGGTATCAAACATTCATGATTCTTTTTCAAAAGAACTTCTTTTTTTTTATTGTCTTTTTTAGAAGACTTTATTTTTAGAGCAGATTTAAGTTTACAAAAAAAAACTGAGAGGGAAGTACTGAGATTTTCCATATACCCCCTGCCTTCACACATCAGCATTACCAGAATGGTACTTTGTGTTACCAAGGATAATCCCCCAACATCAACATTACTAGAGTGGTACTTGGCGTAACCAAGGATAATCCTATGTTGACATCATAATCACCCAAAGTTCACTCTTGGTGTTGTACACCCTATGTTTGGACTAATGCTTAATGACAAATCCCATCACTGTAATATTGTCCAAAGCATTTCCACAGCCCTAAAAATCCTTTGTGTTCTGCTTATTCATTTCCCCTCCCACCCACCATTACCCCTGGCAGCCACTGATCAATTACCTCATCATTTCATCTTTTTTAGAATGCCATATATTAACAGTTGGAATCATAGAGCCTTTTCAGATTAGCTTGTTTCACTTAGTATTATGCATTTTTTGATTACTCTATGTCTCTATGTCTTTCCATGGCTTGATAGCTCACTGCTTTTTGGCACTGAATAATATTCAATTGTCTGGATGTACTACAGTTTATCTGTTCACCTAGTGAGGGACATCATAGTTGATTCCAAATTTTGACCATTATCAGCAAAGCTGCTATAAACACCTCATGCAGGTTATTGTGTGGGTATAAGTTTTCAGCTGCTTTGGATAAATACTAAGGAGCATTGTTGTTGGATTGTATAGTAAGAATATGTTTAATCTTGTAAGAAAAAACTGTCTTCAAAAGTGTTTGTGCCACTTTTGCATTCCCACTAGCAGTATATGAGAGTTTCTGTTGCTCCACATTCTTGTTCGCATTTCATGTTCTCATTCAGTGCTGTGGATTTTGGCAACACTAATAAGCATGTAGCAGTACCTCATTGTTTATTTGCACTTCCCTGGTGACATATGATGTGGAGTATCTTTTCATACACTTATGAGCCACTTGTATATCTTCTTTGGTAAGGTGTCTGTTAAAGTCTTTCATCCATTTTTAAATTGAGTTGGTCTTTTTCTTATTGTTGATCTTTAAGAGTTTTCATATATTTTGCATAACAGTCCTTTATCGGATGTGTCTTTTGCAAGTATTTTCTTGCAGTTTGTGGCTTGTCTTCTCATTCTCTAGGTATTGTCTTTCACAGAGCAGAAGTTTTTAATCTTATTGAAGTCCAGATAATCAATTCTTTCTTTCATGGATTTTGTCTTTGATGTTGTATCTAAAGAGACATCACTCTATCCAAGGTCACTTAGGTTTTCTCCTATGTTATCTTCTAAGAGTTTTATAGTTTAGTGTTTTACATTTAGGTTATGATCTATTTGGGGTTAGTTTTTGTGAAAGGCGTAAGGTCTGTGTCTATACGTCTTTTTTTGCCTGTGGATGTGTAGTTGTACCAGAGTCATCTGTTGAGGTGACTATCTTTGCTCCAGTAGACCATCTTCATTCCTTTCTCAGAGATCAGTTGACTGTATTTATAGGGGTCTATTTCTAGGCTCTCTATTCTGATCCATTGGTCTTTTTGCTCATTCTTTCACCAGTACCTTACTGTCTTGATTACTAAGTAAATTTATAGTAAGTCTTGAAGTTGGATAGCGCCTTGTTCTTTTTCTTGGGTGAAATAAATTTTCCTCTCTATCTGGGCACTTTAACTACATCTATTTAAAGCATTATTTTGCCTCCATGGTTTCTTTTTTTCCCAAGCTGGCTCCCCCCAACCACTTCCTTTGTTTTAGTTTCTGTCTTTTGTGCCACAGACTTTCCTTTGGCGATCTGGTGATCCTTGGTCATCTGCTCATATTTAAGGGCTCTGAGCAGATTGGAAGCTCTGGGTTTGTTGACTGTGAGATTCACCGAAGGATGACCTAGCCGGAAAAATTTGTCAAATCTATAGATATTATTTTGGACTACTCAGGTTCTCTGCTGCTGCTAAGTCACCTCAGTCGTGTCCGACTCTGTGCGACCCCATAGACGGCAGTCCACCAGGCTCCCCTGTCCTTGGGATTCTACAGGCAAGAACACTGGGTTCTCTAGAGAAATATTTTCCAATTTCCTGCTTCAAAGGTATAGCCCTGATCCCCTTCAACTGGAGCTCATTCAGAAAAAACATTGGGGAGGAGTATGTGTAGGGTCTTGTCAACATTCAGTATACATTCTGTTAATGCTTCTGAGTACTGAAGTTCTCTCAACTGGGCTGACCGTCCTCTAGTCCAGAAGCTCTGTTTTCTGTCTCCACAGAGTAAACTTCCAGACTTTGTATGGGGTAGTGGAGAAACATCTGATCAGCTGCATCGAATGGGAGAGAGGGATCTGAGGGTCTAATTGCTTCTTAAACAGAAATCAACTCATTCCCTCCATTGTCCTATGTTTNGAAGCTCTGTTTTCTGTCTCCACAGAGTAAACTTCCAGACTTTGTATGGGGTAGTGGAGAAACATCTGATCAGCTGCATCGAATGGGAGAGAGGGATCTGAGGGTCTAATTGCTTCTTAAACAGAAATCAACTCATTCCCTCCATTGTCCTATGTTTACCCCTATTTCAGAGGCACTTGATGCTGCCAACCTTGATCTGGATCTTCCTGGGATTCTATAATGGAACTGGATTGCTTCTCAGCTTTCCCTCTGCAGCTTCAGAATTTAGGTCTAAGTGAGCTATCTGAGTCAATTACCACTCATTCACTCTTTTCAGGCTAACAGTATTTTGTTGCTATACTTCTCTCATCCTTTTTATCTTGTGTATCTTAACACAATCTTTTTACTGTCATTTTGGAAGAATTTGGAGGGAAGGAAATTAAATATATAATATGTGCTTGATCTTCCATTTTTCTCCAGTATGCTAATGTATTTTTTAGTTCTAATAGTCTGTGAGTCTAAGATGGATGATGGAGTGTAAAAAATCTAATCTCAATTATGCCAGGCTGTGCTGCACAGAATATGGATTTTCCTAACGACTGAGGCTTCCTCTACTAGCTGCTCGCTTGCTTGGTTTCCTACTGTCATAGCACACGGGGGCAGAAGGTATGGTGAAATTCCCGACAACCTACTTTACAACTTCTTTTCTGGCAAAATCAGACTACAGAAAGGAAAATATTAAGGGTCATGACTGAAAGTGAGGGTTTACTGTTTTACATTATTGACAGTCTCTTATTTACATTAGTGACTTAGCAGCAGCAGCAGCAGCAGCAGGTGCTTGTATGAGGGCATGCTAAACTGCTTCAGTCATGTCTGATTCTTTGTGCCCCTATGGACCAT
Organism: Neotragus moschatus; assembly: GCA_006410615.1. NCBI lineage: Eukaryota > Metazoa > Chordata > Mammalia > Artiodactyla > Bovidae > Neotragus > Neotragus moschatus. The sequence goes on along the minus strand of SJYA01001177.1, from coordinate 748,012 downwards.
AGCCCTCCAGGCTCCTCTATCCATGGGATTCTCTAGGGGAGAATAATGGAGTGGGTTGCCATGCCCTCCTCCAGGGGATGTTCCTAACACAGAAATTGAACCCATGTCTCTTATGTTTCCTGCATTGGCAGGTGGGTTCTTTACCACTAGCGCCACCTGGGAAGCCCAATAAGTGCTTGGCTGTGTGCAAATACTTTACATGTTGCCTCATTAATCTTTATAGTAGTCTTCTTTCTTTACAGATAGAAAACGGAGATCCAGACAGTTTAAAACTTGCTGCTGCTACTAAGTTGCTTCAGTCGTGTCCGACTCTGTGCAACCCCATAGATGGCAGCCTACCAGGCTCCCCTGTCCCTGGACTATCCAGGCAAGAACACTGGAGTGGGTTGCCATTTCCTCCTACAAAAAACTTGTTGTGGTACACACAACTTATATTTGCAGGAACTGGTCTTTCTGACTTGAAAGCTTGGGCTCTTACTACACACAGCTTCCTCTAGGGCACACAGGTGAGAAGCTTAGTCTAGTGGCCAAATGGAGGAAAACGGGTGATTACAATACTGTATGCTAAGGGCTGTAGTGGGGTTAAGGTGTGGTGTTATGAGGGCCAGTGGGACTACCTGGAGGAAGTGATCAAATCAGAGGCCTGATGGGACAGTAGGAGCTAGCCACGGATGAAAGGGCGAAAGAGCATTTCAGGTTGAGTGGGCCAAAAGACATTCTCATACCTGGGGGAAGTCAGAGTAACTGAGCAAGGCCCATGGCTGGAGATGGAGAGATGGACTTGGGGAAGAAAAGAGAGGCTAGAGGGAAGTGTGGGAGGCAAGTGGAAAGAGCCTTGGAAGTCTATGGAGGGAAGTTAGGTGTTTATCTTCAGGCCAGCAGGGAACATTTAAGAGTTCTTAGCAAAGGAGGGACATATATAAAAATTCGCATTTTATTAAGACCATTCTGGTAGCTACAGGAAGAACGGATGTGAGAGGGACTGGAACGGGGGAGAAGTTGAGAATGATTTTCAGACCTTTTCCTTGGACAAGTGGATGGAGTGGTGCCATTCACTGAGTCAAGGATCAGCCTCAGGATAAAAGTCTGTTGCAGTATCTAGGGATGTGATCTGATTCATTAGATCTGATTTTGCACAAAAATTCAGTGAATGTTTAGAACTAACTGGACAGACCTATGTTCATAACCATGATCTACCTCAGGTTCAGAATCAGTTTAAATCTTAAGAGATGTGGGTATTTTGTACTTATCCTCATATACTCTCCCATTTAAACAAAATCTTGATTGTGTTTACTGCTTTTAAAAAATTAAGTTGAATTGTACAAGCAACAATGGCTTTCATGGATTTACTCTTTTAGGTGAGTTTTCATCTGAAAAGGGAATACCAACAAGAGATTTTAAAAACGTGTATTTATATTGTCACATTTGCAATTTTTCTAGGTATTGTTCTAAAAATGTACAACATTGAAGGAATAGTGGAATTATACAACTTTTAAATCTGGTGTGATGGCATGGTAAAAAAAAAATGTTACACAACGTAATACATTTGCTATTGATCCCTTCCTCTAATATTTATGATCTTTAGAAAATGTTACTGTTGGTTGTTCTTGGCATTGTGTCGAACATACAATATTAAAAATAATAAAATTACGGAGCTGGAGAGAAATTTAGATAATTCAGTTCTCTCATTTTAGGATAATGGACATCAGAAAGTCCCTACAGCTAAGGAGTTTGAGGACAAGAATGTCCACACCTTTGGTTGCTGCTGCTGCTGCTGCTAAGTCACTTCAGTCGTGTCCGACTCTGTGTGACCCCATAGACGGCAGCCCACCAGGCTCCCCTGTCCCTGGGATTCTCCAGGCAAGAACACTGGAGTGGGTTGCCATTTCCTTCTCTAGTGCATGAAAGTTAAGAGTGAAAGTGAAATCGCTCAGTCGTGTCCGACTGTTAGCGACCCCATGGACTGTAGCCTACCAGGCTCCTGTGTCCATGGGATTTTCCAGGCAAGAGTACTGGAGTGGGGTGCCATTGCCTTCTCCGACTCCTTTGGTTAGTGATACAAAAATCACTGTGTCCTTCGACATTCAAACTATTATAGGAAAGGAAACTGACAACTTGAATTTTCATGCTCTTTCATTGCAATGGAAAGTGGGAAAAAAAAATACAGTTTTGTGGAAGGATTTGTATTGTCTTTTAAATACATCATTGAATCTTAACATCTGTTTTTAGATGCAATAAAACTTTTCCACAGCTGCTTTGGGAAAACAATAATATGAATCTTCATATTAAAGGTACCAATAATATATATATATGTAGGATATTGGCTTGTAAAATATGAAATGGAAACCAAAGACTTTTTTTTTTTTTTTTTTTCTTGCCCAGGATGTGATCTATCCTGGAGAAGGTTCCGTGTGCACTTGAGAAAAAGGTGAAATTCATTGTTNGATTTCTTCCCAAAGACTCTTGAGAGTCCCTTGGACTGCAAGGTGATCCAACCAGTCCATTCTAAAGGAGATCAGTCCTGGGTGTTCTTTGGAAGGAATGATGCTAAAGCTGAAACTCCAGTACTTTGGCCATCTCATACGAAGAGATGACTCATTGGAAAAGATTGTGATGCTGGGAGGGATTGGGAGCAGGAGGAGAAGGGGACAACAGAGGATGAGATGGCTGGATGGGATCACCAAGTCGATGGATGTGAGTTTTCGTGAACTCCAGGAGTTGGTGATGGACAGGGAGGCCTGGTGTGCTGCAATTCACAGGGTCACAAAGAGTCAGACACAACTGAGCAACTGAACTGAACTGAACTGAAAGTGTGCCAGTGAAATTGTTACTATTAAACATTTGTGGAGCTTAGAATGTTTGCAAAATACTTGTCATTTGCATAACAAGTTTCCATACTTACTACTAATAAAATGTCTTCTTTCAGTTCAGTTCAGTCGCTCAGTCGTGTCTGACTTTTTGCTACCCCGTGAATGGCAGCACGCCAGGCCTCCCTGTCCATCACCAACACCCGGAGTTCACTCAAACTCATGTCCTTCGAGGCGGTGATGCCATCCAGCCATTTCATCCTCTGTCGTCCCCTTCTCCTCCTGCCCTCAATCCCTCCCAGCATCAAAGTCTCTTCCAATGAGTCAACTCTTCGCATGAGGTGGCCAAAGTACTGGAGCTTCAGCTTCAGCATCATTCCTTCCAAAGAAATCCCAGGGTTCATCTCCTTCAGAATGGACTGGTTGGATCTCCTTGCAGTCCAAGGGACTCTCAAGAGTCTTCTCCAACACCACAGTTCAAAAGCATCAATTCTTCGGTGCTCAGCCTTCTTTCACAGTCCAACTCTCACATCCATACATGACCACAGGAAAAACCGTAGCCTTGACTAGATGGACCTTCGTCAGCAAAGTAATGTCGCTGCTTATGGTCATAACTTTTCTTCCAAGGAGTAAGCGTCTTTTAATTTCATGGCTGCAATCACCATCTGCAGTGATTTTGGAGCCCAGAAAAATAAAGTCTGACACTGTTTCCACTGTTTCCCCATCTATCTTGGAAGTTGTTAAAAAATATAAAGCAGTTTTAAGAGCTACATAAGAGCTAAATATTTCATATACACTTAACAACATTGTATGTTCTAAACAGTCTATACTACTGTTATGGCAAAAGAAGAGAATAAAAATTTGTTTCCCTCAGCGACAAAGTGAAGTAGGTAAAAAAGTTTATTTAAATAAACTTTTGACTGATAAAATATTGTTTCTAACATATTCAGTGACTGGTCTCAGACAACATTAAACTCTTCATTATTAGAAATTATAAAGCACTGTAGACATTCTTTAATAAATGCAATGTAATATTTAGTGTATCTGATGCATCATATATGGTATAGGCTAGAGTCTGTGTATGAGAAAACAGAAAAAATATATTTTGGTTTCTGTCCCTGGTTCTTGGCACAGTGCTCCCCAAACCCTTGTGAATTCGTAAGGGACAAGAGCACTAAGAAGTATCTTTTAATCTATTGAGTCAGTGGCTTCCTAGATGGCTCCTGGATGAGGGCTGGTCACCAGAGAGAACCACATCATACTTGGAAGCATGAAATTTTCAAGCCGTCTCCCTACTTCTCCAGAGAGGAGAGAGGGGATGAAAACGCAGTTAATAATTCATTGGGCCTACTTGAGGAAGCTTCCATAACCCCAATAGCAGCATTTGGAGAGCTTCCAGATGAGTGAATACATTCACCTACGGAAGGGTGAAGCCTTCCCTGGTGGTTCAGACAGTCAAGAATCCACCTGCAAGGCAGGAGACCTGCGATGGATCCCTGGGTCAGCAAGATCCCCTGGAGGAGGGCATGGCAGCCCACTCCAGTATTCTTGCCTGGAGAATCCCCATGGACAGAGGAACCTGGCGGGCTACAGTGCATGGGGTCGCCAAGGGTTGGCAGCGACCTGGCAAGTGAACAAAAAAAAAAACAGGAGGAGGAAACCGGACCGAGAGGCGGGGCCAAAGGCGAGCCCGCCCCCGCCGCTTGTTTAGAGGGAGCCGAGCGCGCCGGTCGCGGGGAAGGTGAGTCTGAAGGGTTCCGTGGCCACTGCCGGGTTCTGAGCCCCTCGGAGTCGTTCCGGCCGCGCCCGGCGGGGGCCAGGGGAAGGCTCCCGCGGGCGGCCAACATCCTGGAGCACGTCTACGGACTGACCCGGTGCATGAAAAGGTAACAGCCGCCCAGGTGCCTGCAGCGGCCAGGGCCTCCTCTCCCACGGGGTTTTCCCCTGGTGTGCTGGTTCAGAAAAGGCGCCAGACCGGAGGCGAACCAGCCGTCTCAACGAGGCCAGTGGCAATTCCTTCTCTCTCCTGGGAACCCTGTCTAGTCGCCGCTGACCCATCCCAGTTTCTTTAGTCAGATACGAAAAAGATGTCAATTTGGTTTCCAAAATTAGGAGAAGCAAAGCAAGAGTCTAATATTTCGATGTTTGCCACTGGAGAACGCAAGAATTGGTCCCAGGGATTTAAATGATGCTCCAAGTATGGTGTGTGGTTGTGGGAACTCTGCTGCTTGAGGAAGATTAGTTTCATAGTTGCGGCCACACAGTGTAGGTGAGAGAGGGGGGTTTGTGTTTGGTTTTTATGACACTAGGTGAAAACCATCTATTGAGGACCTCCCAGAGAAATAAAAATCAGCTAATGTTGAGGTTGCACCTTTCCCCCTCTTTGAAGAGAAAGAGGAAAGTTATTCTTGCTTGATTTTGAACTTAGAGAAAATGTCGATAAAATGGATGTGTTTAGGCGTCACCTAGAAGTGAAATCTTTAGATTGCCCTTAAGTAATGCTTGGGCAAAAATCTCAGTCTTGGGTGTGCACCTGTGTAGGGCATTGGTTTACACCTGGGCAATGAGAGGCCTGGTGTGGCCACCTCTGAAGAGACAACAGCAGCAATAACATTGGATATTTATTGAGCATATGCTATGTGCGATTCTAAGTGAATTGCATATACTGTTTTAATACCGAGTGCTCTTTTGAGAGCTTTAATGTATTATTATTTAGTTTTGATGAGTATATGAAGTAGCTGCTGTTGTTATAGTCCCAGTTTATAGAGAAGAAAGCGAAAACAAGAGTTTTTCAAGTGGGTAAATACCCCCGTTCTCCAGCTGCTATGAGTATAGGCTCCTAACAGCTCACAGTTGTACCTCCTTTCAAGAATTGCCCTCACTGATGGAGGCTGCCTTGCCATGAAAAGCCCCAGCGGTTATACCCCAAGACTTTTGGTGACACTCTGTATCTAAGGAGTGCTAGGAGGGCACCTGCCTGCTCCAAGGGAACCATTCCAAGGGAATGCTTCAGGTGCGTTCATGGTCTACAGCTGCCTAAGGGATCAGGCTGGAGTAGGCTACAGCTGGGCCCACATCTTTGTTTCTTACCTTTTGTGGTCCTGGTTGCCCCATTTCTGTATAGTTTTCACCTGAGAACCTCCCGTCATTGCACACAAGAGTCTTTGTCTCAGGGTGTGCTTCTATGAATCTCAACCTGAGACAATTGCTCTGCTCTGCAGTAGGCATACCTTGGGTTCAGTTGCAGACCACAGCAGTAAATCAAATATCACAGTAAACTGATTCACATGAATTTTTTTTTCCCTGTTCATAAGAACTTATGTTTATACTATACTGTAGTCTGTTAAGTGTGCAGAAGCAGCATGTCCAAAATAATGTACATACCTTAATTAAAAACTGCTTTAATGCTAAAAATTGCTGACCATCATCTGAGCCTTCAGCAAATTGTAATCTTTTTGCTGATAGACTTACTCAATGCAGGGTTGCTACAGCCTTCAATTTGTTTGGGGGAAAAAAAAAAAAAAAAGCAAACCAACAGTATCTGTGATGTACAATAGAATGAAGTATGCCTGTACTGGGTTGTGAAGTTTTCAGAGTTTTATTGTTAATTTCCTAGCGGAATTTCTATAGAAATACAATCCATCAGTTTTAAGCATGTCTCTATCAGATGACTTTCTCTTCTGGCTAATATATAAAGAGCTATATAAAGGAAGTTGTGCTGCTAAAATGTTATTTTATTTGCATAAAGAAAATAACAATATGTCTTCTTTTAGATGCTGTTTGGCCAGAAAAACACTATTCCTACCAGGGATGGACGTGGCCAGAGTAGGTGATAGATGAGTATTCATTGATTTCTTGATTGATGAACCTGATTATGAGAAGGAAATATGTTAATACTGTTTTTAACAGCTTTTTGGGGGTATAACTGACATGGTGAGAGTGTATATTTTGATAAGTTGTTTTATGGATATGCCCACAAACCCTCACTCACCACAATCAAAATAATGAAAACGTACATCACTCTTCAAAGTTTCTTCAGCCTCTTTCTGGTTCCAGGCAACTACTGCTTTTGTTTTAGTAACATAAGGTTGAAGAAAACCTCAGAGGTCATGAGCTTCAATTGCTCAGTAGTGGGGCATGCAGGGATTTCCACTGGGTAATAGCATGAGGGAAGTTGACGTAACTAGGGCCAGCCAGCCTGCCATCTGCATGTAATAAAGAAGATGGGTACAAAGCTGGACACTGATGACAACTTTGGCATCAAGGCAAAGATTCCATCTGTGTGGCATATTTTGATGAGTTTCAGGTAAACTTTGGGATAGCCCGGGGTTTTGTTACAATTAAAGGAGGCCCTGTGAGGGAGTGATGCCATCCTTGAAATGCACAGTCTAAATAAAAACATACAAATAAACCTTTCCACCCAAACTCAGAACTCCCAGTCTGATACTGGAAAATGAATCTCCTGGAGGGTGGGGCAACTGATTTCTGCCCTTCAAGTTCATGCCCTCTTGGTTCTCTTACTGGCTGCTGCTGGATACAGGGGACATACTTTCCCATTTTTAACCCTTTGGCTCAAGTTTGCTATCTCAGCTCAGCTCAGATGTGTTTAGAATGTTCCGAGGCACTGCTGAAAGCTCTGCCAAAAGCAGCAGAGATAACACAGTGAGAGCAGTAGTTCTAGATAATCTGGCATATAAAACCTATGGGCTTCCCTGGTGGCTCAGAGGTTAAAGTGTCTCCTGGGTTTGATCCTGGGTTGGGAAGTTCCCCTGGAGAAAGGAATGGCAACCCACTCCAGTATTCTTGCCTGGAGAATCCCATGGACGGAGGAGTCTGGTGGGCTACAATCCACGGGGTTGCAAAGAGTCGGAAACGACTGAGCGACCTCACTTCACTTTCTATCTTTGCTTTATGAGCCTTTCTCCCATGCCTGAAAGTCCCCTTTTTTGATTCCTCAAAGTTCAAGCCCAACCCAGTTCACCGCTAACTCCTTCCACCTCTCACTTTTTTGTTCCTTTCTGAAAGATTCTTAGAGCACAGCAACTGATGGTTAGCTTCATAATCTAGCCCTTGATTTTAGCAATCTAGATCTCAATGGTCTAGATCATTGCTGTCCAACAGAAATATAATGCAAACCACAGATATGAGTCACACATTTAATTTTAAATTTCCAGTGGCCTCATTTTAAAAAAGAGGGAAACAAGTCAATTATTTTATAGTAATATATTTTCAACTCAGTGTCTCCAAAATCTCATTTCAATAGGTAATCTATATAAAAATTACAGTTACATATTTTACATGGTTTTATACTAAATCTTTGAAATCCAGTGAATACTTATAGCTCATCTCCATTTGTATGAACTGTATGTACATATTGAATAGTGCAAGTCTAGCTATAGCATCATGGCCTGGATCCACAATTAGCTGAATGTTCTGTGGAAAAGAGGCATAGAATATGAGTTTTCTTTTGGATACACTGAGTTTGGGGTGTAAGCTTTTGGAAATGCAATTCTAGAATAGCAAGACAGCACCTTTCAACTTCATTTGTCAGAGAAACATGTGCCACCTCCATAGTAAGTTCCCAATTCCATCCTGTCTTTTGAACCCACACCTTAGAATTTTCCCCTCATCTTAACTTGCTCTAATGTATGTTCTACTCCAGTCAGTTCATCTCAACATTATTCTCCATCAAGTAAGTACTTACTATATACCCTTTTCTATTTACTTATACCCACCCACTCCAGTGTTCTTGCCTGGAGAATCCCAGGGACCGGGGAGCCTGGTGGGCTGCCGTCTATGTGATTGCACAGAATTGGACACGACTGAAGCGACTTAGCAGCAGCAGCATGGATAGAAGAAACTGGCAGGCTACAGCCCATGAGATTGCAAAGAGTCATCCACAACTTAGCAACTCAACAACAATAAACTTATTTTGTCTCTCCTTCAGGTACCTTGGAAAGAGTTGAGCAGAAGAATGGGCGCTATTTTACTTGAACATAAAAAACCATTCAGCCAATGAACTGTTATTCATCATGAGCAATTGTTTTAAACATAACTTGGTTAGTATTCTTAATTTCATGCTAATTAATAGCTATTTAGTTTTAAGAATGGGCTGCCCTGGTGGCTTATTGGGAAAGAATCCATCTGCCAGTGTAGGAGATGTGGGTTCAATCCCTGGTTCAGGAAGATTCATTCCCTGGAGAAGGAAATGGCCACCCACTCCAGTATTCTTGCCTGGGAAATCCCATCGACAGACGGGCCTGGCGTGTTACAGTCCAGGGTCACAAAGAGTCAGACATGACTTAGTGACTAAACAACAAGTTTTAAGAATAGCAAAACCTGTAATATCTCAATTTTTTTTTTCTAATTGTAAAAGTGATGAATGATAACGATATCATTCTGGTTAAAAAATTTTTTTTAAAGGGTGATAATGGATGGAGGAGCCTGGTGGGCTGCAGTCCATGGGGTCGCTAGGAGTTGGACACGACTGAGTGACTTCACTTTCACTTTTTACTTTCATGTATTGGAGAAGGAAATGGCAACCCACTCCAGTGTTCTTGCCTGGAGAATCCCAGGGACGGGGAAGCCTGGTGGGCTGCCGTCTCTGGGGTCGCACAGAGTCGGACACAACTGAAGCGACTTAGCAGCAGTAGCAGAACGAGCAATATCTCAAAGATATAACAGAAACAGAAACTTTTATCCGTTGATGGTAGTAATGTAAATTTCTACAGGGATTTTGGAGGACAGTTTGGCAATATGCTTTACAATTCAAAATGTGCGTACCTTTGTCTCTGCCATTCCAATTTTCGAAATTTATATCACAGGAATAATTGGATAAGTGCACAGATTTGTATGTGCAGTAATGTTGATCCTATTATTGTTTGTATTTTTTTTTTTAAAGGAAACAACTTCCTTCTCAGCAACTATTTATTGGACATTATAGTAGGTGTGCGTGTTCAGTTACTTCAGTTGTGTCTGACTCTGCAACCCCATGGACTGTAGCCCACCAGGCTCCTCTGTCCATGGGATTCTCCAGGCAACCATACTGGAGTGGGTTGCCATTCCCTTCTCCAGGGGATTGTCTTAGAAGATAGCCTTCAGTCAGTAACACTATTTTGAAACTGAATTCTGTAGATAAAAAGAAAACTACTCGTGTATAGTTTCACAGTCTGGTGCATGTGACCACTATTCAACTGAGTTGACATGAGTGTAAGCTACACTTGATATTTCTTGTTATGAGAAATATCACTTCATCATACAAACAACTCTCAATTTGCTTTAATGGTCCTGTTGTCTTAGTTATAATCAAATTTGTCTCTCAATATAACATGACCAGTGAATCCCACACTTAGTGCTTCACTAGTTTTAAGTAAATCTGTTTCTTTATTTCAATAAAATGTCTATGCAGAGTTAGAAGTCATATTACATAAATGTAACAGTCTGTTTTCCAGGCTATAAATCCTTTCCAAATTTTTAGAAGAAATTGTGTCCATGGTGGCAGATCAATGGAAATACACTTTGTTTTACAGACCAAAGATTTGGAAAAGCTGAAAACATTGTTCATTCTATCTAAGCAGAGAAGCCCAGAAAATCTCGGAGAGCTAAAGAGATAAAAAAAGGTTTTTTTCTGATATATGCTTATGCCAATGTTTTTAATAACACTTTCCCTCTATCATTTTAAGCAAATATAAGTTAACACTGTAAAAGAACCAGGAAAAATTATTTTTCTTATTTTTCTGCCTTCCTAATCCTTGTGTTAATTGTTGAGTTTTAGAAAACAAAACGGGATTAAATAAAATTGGCTGTAATATTTATATTTTCTTTTGGTCTCGTGAAACAATCTTTATTTCATATATTAATTAAAAAAATATGAATCATTGAGTTACTATTATGTGTTATGTTTGAGGTATGTGTTTGAGATACTTGATTTTGAATATAAATACATTTATTTAAACATATTAAAATGCTTTCACAGTCTTTTGAACTCTGTGGGAGAGGGAGAGGATGGGATGATTTGGGAGAATGGCATTGAAATATCATATAAGAAACGAATCGCCAGTCCAGGTTTGATGCAGGATATGGGATGCTCGGGGCTGGTGCACTGGGATGACCCAGAGGGATGGTACGGGGAGGGAGGTGGGAGAGGAGTTCAGGATGGGGAACACGTGTACACCCATGGCAAATTCATGTTGATATACGGCAAAACCAATACAATATGGTAAAGTAATTAGCCTCCAATTAAAATAAATTTTAAAAAGCTTTCTGTAATGTTAATTTACTAATATTTGAACAAACTTCAAAGCAGTCCATTATATAGACATCAGTTTCTGTCCATAAGTATTTAGGTAGACCTTCTCTACTTCCGTGAAGAGTTGAATTTATTTTTTGTAGTATAGGTAAATTGGATTTACATTTGTTGTTTTTAAGCCTCTAAAGAACATTTTATAAACCTGCTATAAAGTAAAGAGAAGTATTGATTTTTAGACATTTTAAGATATAAAGCAGTTCAGAGTATCCTAAAAAAGTGCTATATTACAAATACTCATTATCTTCAGCATCAGACATTTCTGACAGTGCTTTCTGTGGTTATGCCATTGCCTTGAATCCATCTACACCATTTTAGTCTGGGAGGATTCAGCACTACTATGTATCATAGCCATGTAAGTTCCTATAACTACAAGCTGAAATTCTCATCTGGTTACAGATAGTCCTTAACAGTGAATTTACAACTTGAAAGAAGTAGTGTAAATAAACATGATTTAAGTTAAATTTATCTTTCTCATAGAATCTAAATTTAAATACAGAATTGTGTTCCTGAAGGTGTAAAAGTAGATATTTACTCTTCATGACTCATGTGAGATTTTAGTTTGGAAAACTTGGACATTCAAACTGTGTGGGTGAAAAGTAGTAACTGGATACTGATGACTTGTTTTTATTTTGGGTTTCAGTTACCTGAGATTTAGACCCATTTATTTGAATCAATTATTGCTTAGTATACCCCTTGTGTTTTGCTGAAGCTAATTTTTTTTTTTTTAGCTTTTTATGTTGATAATTTTAGGCCTACAGAAGAGTTGCAGAGATGGTACAGATGGTTCCAATAATACTCTCTATGCAGTCTCCCCATATGTTAACATCTCATATAGCCATGGAACAGTGACCAAAACTAAAAATTAAGATTAGTTTAACAAATACTGTGAACTAAACTACAGACTATTTAGTTTTCCCCAATATTTCCACTGTCCTTTTTCTGTCTCTGGATTCAAGTCAGGAGACAGTGGTGCTTTTAGTTTTCATGTCTCCTCCTTGTTGTTCAGTTGCTAAGTCATGTCCAACTCTTAGCAACCCCATGGGTTAGCATGCCAGGGTTCCCTGTCCTTCATCTCCCAGAGTTTGCTCAGACTTATGTCCATTGAGTCCGTGGTGCCATCCAAACACCTCATCCTCTGTCACCCCCTTTTCCACCTGCCTTCAATCTTTTCCAGTATCAGGGTCTTTTCCAGTGAGTCAGCTCTTTGCCTCAGGTGGCCAAAGTATTGGAGCTTCAGCTTCAGCATCAGTCCTTCCAATGAATATGCAGGACTGATTTCCTTTAGAATTGACTGGTTTGATCTCCTTGCTATCCAAAGGACTCTCAAGAGTATTCTTCAGCACTGTAATTCAAAAGCATCAGTTCTTCAGCACTCAGCCTTCTTTATAGTCCAACTCTCATATCTGTACATGACTACTGGAAAAATGATAGCTTTGACTATACAGACCTTTGTTGGCAAAGTGATGTCTCTGCTTTTTAATATGCAGTCTAGATTTGTCATAGCTTTCCAAGGAGTAAGCATCTTTTAATATGGCTGCCGTCACTGTCTGCAGTGATTTTGGAGCCCAAGAAAATAATGTACGTCATTGTTTCTACTTTTTTTCCCATCTAGTTGCCATGAAGTGATGGGACTGGATACCATGATCTTAGTTTTTTGAATGTTGAGTTTTAAGCCAGCTTTTTCATTCTTCTCTTTCACCTTCATCAAGAGGCTTTTTAGTTCCTCATCGCTTTCTGCCATTAGGGTGGTTGTATCTGCATGTCTGAGGTTATTGATATTTCTCCTGTAAATCTTGATTCCATCTTATGAGTCATACAGCCTGGCATTTTGCATGATGTACTCTGCATATGTTAAATAAACAGGATGACAATATATAGCTTTGACGCACTCCTTTCCCAATTTTGAACCATCAAAGGAAAGAATGAACAAAATAAAAAGGTAACCAGTGGAATGGGAGATTATTTTTGCAAGCCATTTAAGTGATAAGAGCTTATTATCCAAAATGTGTAAGAAGCTGTTGCAATTCGTAGCAAAAAAAAAAAAAAAAAAGCAAATAACCAGATTAAAAAGTGGGCAAAAGAACTAAATAGATATTTTTCCAAAGAAGATGTACAAGTGGCCAACAGCTATATGAAAAGATGCTTAAGGTCACTAATTGTCAGGAAAATGCAAACTAAACCACAATATCACCTCATACCTGTTAGGATGGCTGTTATAAAAAAAAATCAAAAGACAGCAAGTATTGGCAAAGACATGGAAAGATTGGAATCCTTGTAAATAATTGTTTTTGAGAATGAAAAATGGTGTAATCACTATGGAAAACAGTATGGAGGTTTCTCAAAAAATTAAGACTATAACTACCAAATGATCCAACAGTCCCACATCTGATATTTTTCCAGAAGAATTGAAGTCAGAATCTTGAAAAGATACTAGCAACTCTGTGTTCACTGCAGCATTACTTATTTACAAAAGCCAATGTGTGGAAATATCTAAATGTCCATCAACATATGAATGGATAAAGAAGTAGTATAGTAGTATATCTTTACAATGGAATGTTATTTAGCCTTCAAAAAGAATGATAGTTCTTATACACATAAGAGTATGGAAAAACCTTGAGGACGTTATGCTAAGTGAAATAAACCAGTCACAGAACAACAAATACTACATGATTCCACTAATATGAGGTATCTAACATAGTAAAACTCGTAGAAGCAGAGAGTAGAGGAACTTCCCTGGCTGTCCAGTGGTTAAGACTCAGAGCTTCCAATGCAAGGGTTTGATCAAGATCCCTCATGCCAGATGGCACTGGCCAAAAAAAAAAAAAAAAAAAAAAA
>SJYA01001177.1:654989-733948 GCA_006410615.1 Neotragus moschatus | reverse complement strand
GGAAAAAAAAAAAAAAAAAAAAAAAAAAAAAAAAACCCACCAAAACAAGCAAACAAAAACCAGGGAGAATGTCCAAGTTGCCCTCCCACCCTCTGGGAGGCTCCCCTGGCTCCTGTGAGAAGGAGACTCCGTAGACTCAGAGCCGGCCAGTTCCCTCTCTGCACTTTGCGACTGCCGTGGCGAACATAACCTCAGGAGTGCACGTTGCCGATGAAGTATGCTGCATTTTTTATGACAGGAAAGTTCAGAAGTGCTTTCTGCCAGAAGAAATCAAGAAAGAAGGCTGTCATCTTCTGTGTCAGTGCAGACAAGAAGTGCATCGTTGTGGAGGAAGGCAAGGAGATCTTGGTGGGAGATGTTGATGTCACCAAAACCAATCCTTTCAAGCATTTTGTGGGGATGCTTCCTGAAAAAGATTGTTGATATGCTCTGTATGATACAAGCTTTGAAACAGAGGAATCCAGAAAAGAGGAGTGGATGTTTTTCCTGTGGGCACCAGAACTATCTCCTCTGAAGAGTAAAATTATCTATGGGAGCTCCAAGGATGCCATCAAAAAGAAGTTCCAAGGCATAGAACACAAATGTCAAGCAAATAGGCCAGAAGACCTCAGTCGAGTTTGTATTGCTGAAAAGCTAGGTGGATCCCTAATTGTAGCTTTTGAAGGATGTCCTGTGTAGACCATCATCTAGTGCCACAAATTAAAAGCTTCCATGTTTAATGTTATCCTCTTCCTATATATAAATAAAGCAGAATATAGGGACTTGCTGTCGGGGGGGAGGGGTAAACTATTCTATGAACATGTGTAAATGGCCCTAAATAAATCTAAACTCTAAAATTTCATTGGTGTGAAATTAAATTCTTACTGGCCAAATGCCTGTTTGGATTCGTTGGCTTGTTATAAAGATTTTTGTTAAAGCTCATGATTTTTAATAGTGCAGCTCACAAACCAGTAGAAGGCCTCAAGAAGAGAATCACTACATCTTTGTTAACCTCAGCAGTTACTTTGTTTCTTTTTTGCTTAGAGAATTGGTCATCATCTGGTTGCAATTTTGGCCCAAATTTATTTATTTCGTTGAGCTAAACGGCATAATGGAAAATAATTCTCCTCACAACATATTACAGCACCAAAATGCTAACCTAGTAATTCACCGGACGTGTGCTGCAGACTGCCTTGAGATGGTGTAGGCTTAAAACCAGCGCTGATCTTGGAGAGCTTCTCCCACTCCTGGGGCCGCTCACTCCCAGGTCTGGTCAGGAGGCTGTTCTGAGAGCGACCTTGCCCCCTAGCAATCAGGAGAAAGTGCACCATCTTGTAACAGTGAATCGTAAAGCAGATCCCGGCTCCAGTGTAACCCACTTTGTTAATGAAAACAGTGAGGGTGGTATATTGACAGACTGCGACTCCATGCTGTCTTTAGTTAATTGTGTCTCCTTCAGAACTTTGTTGCTTCTGGTACTATAAAGTATGGAAGAACATGACGTTTACTCTAGGGCCTGGGAGAACTTCTTACTCTCCTAGAGTAGCTTGCAAGTGTAATTCTAGGAGCAGATATGATTGATGACTCTCACGGGAAGCCACGCTGAGGACACCTGGAAGTAACTGCCCTTCACATCATAGGCATAACACTGAACAACCTAGAGATTTACAAACAGTGGAATTTAGAAGTAGCAGTACTGACTTTATATAATAAAGGAAGCATTTTTAACTTCGAAAAATAAAAAATCCCAGAGAGAGTAGAACAGTACTTCCAGGGACTGTGGTGAGGAGATAATGAAGAGTTATTACTTAGTAGTTATAGAATAGTTACAGAGTTTGTATGCAGGATGATGGAAAAGATTTGGAAACAGTGGTGATGGTTGCCACCAAGTGTACACTTAAAAATGGTTAAAATAGAAGTTTAGACCATATGATCATGATATGGAGAAGTTGATACTTAGGTTTTAAACACCCTATAATTTCAAATTTTTTAATCAAGTAGACTTTGCAGAAAACTTACATAGGTCAGAAAATGAGGTTTTTTAGATAAGGGATTTTATAAATAGTTGTACAGCGTAAACAGCAAATTTCAAACAAATATTAACACAAAACTATACTCATCTGATTTCCCTGGTGGCTCAGACGGTAAAGCGTTTGTCTACAATGCAGGAAACCCAGGTTTGATCCCTGGGTTGGGAAGATCCCCTGGAGAAGGAAATGGCAATCCACTCCAGTACTATTGCCTGGAAAATCCCATGGACAGAGGGGCCTGATAGGACTATAGTCCATGGGGTCGCAAAGAGTCAGACACGACTGAGCCACTTCACTATCTCTCACTATACTCATCTAGGAATAAAATGGAATTTTAATTATTTAGTAATGGAAAGGGAAATTCAAGGATCATCCTTATAAGTATTCTTCAACAGGTGAATGGATAAACAAACTGATATACCCGTGCGACAAATACAACTGAATAATATAAAGGGCAAACTGTTGATTCATTCAAGATAGGTGTGCATATGTAGTCGATTGCTCAGTTGTGTCCGACTCTTTGGGACTCCACAGACTGTAGCGTGCCAGGTGCCTCTTGTCCATCAGATTTCCCAGGCAAGAATACTAGAGTGGGTTGCCATTTCCTCTTCCAGGGATTGAACCAGCATCTCTTGAGTCTCCCACATTGGCAGGCAGATTCTTTACCACTAGTGCCACCTGGGAAGCCTACAAGACAGGGATGATCTTAAGTGAATTTTGCTAAGCCAGGCACAAAAAGTACTGCATTGTGTGATTCTATTTATATATCACAGACAGTAAAATTATAAAGAAAACAATTAGTGTTTGCCAGGAATTAGGAGTNTTCCTATGCAATATTGCTCTTTACAGCATCTGACCTTACTTCTATCACCAGTCACATCCACAGCTGTGTTTTGTTTTTGCTTTGTCTCCATCCCTTCATTCTTTCTCAAGTTATTTCTCCAGTGATCTCCAGTAGCATATTGGGCACCTACTGACCTGGGGAGTTCCTCGTTTTGTATCCTATCATTTTTCCTTTTCATACAGTTCATGGGGTTTTCAAGGCAAGAATATTGAAGTGGTTTGCCATTTCCTTCTCCAGTGGACCACAAACTGTCAGACCTCTCCACCATGATCCGCCCGTCTTGCATTGCCCCGCGGGCATGGCNACCTGGGGAGTTCCTCGTTTTGTATCCTATCATTTTTCCTTTTCATACAGTTCATGGGGTTTTCAAGGCAAGAATATTGAAGTGGTTTGCCATTTCCTTCTCCAGTGGACCACAAACTGTCAGACCTCTCCACCATGATCCGCCCGTCTTGCATTGCCCCGCGGGCATGGCTTAGTTTCATTGAGTTAGACAAGGGTGCAGTCCTAGTGTGATTAGATTGACTAGTTTTCTGTGAGTATGGTTTCAACGCTGCCATTAGAAAATGAAATTCTGCCATTTGCAGCAATGTGAATGGGCCTAGGGAGTATTGTGCATAGTGAAATCAGTCAGAAACAAACACTGTATGATATTACTTATATGTGAAATCTAAAAAATAAAATAAAGAAATATATATAGCAAAACAGAAATAAATTCACAGATGTAGAAAACAAACTGATAGTCATCAATGGGGAAAGGGAATGGGGAGGGAGAGAGATAGATATACTGAATTAAGATACAAACTCCTATGTATAACATAAATGAGAAACATGGATATTTTGTGCAGCATATGGAAATACAGTCATTATTTTGTAATAATTTTAAACATAGTATAAATCTATAAAAATATCGAATCACCATGCTGTACAACTAAAACTAATATACACTATACTTCAGTAGAAACAATTTTAAAAAATAAACAGATAAGGCAAGAATAATCTTCTCCATTTTAAACTTCTGCTTAATACCTCAGCAAGTCATTGAAAATAAGGTCTCTTGAAAGTTTCTAAAATATAATTGTGCTCTACTTTAAATAAACCCAATAATAGCCGTCTAGAGAAAAGAACGCACACTCATCCCTTATGAACTGATGGTTTACAAATAATTTATCATATCTTCACACAGTAAATTCCACTCATCACTCTAAAATGTGGTTTTATTTATGAAAATATGATTTGACCACAACTTCTCCAGAATCTGCTAATTACACAATGTTAGAGATACCTTCCCAACCAACCAACCTCATGTAGAAATTGAAATACTGGCTTATGTCCAGCATACCACTATGCACTCAAACCTGCTCCAGACTTTTTAATTATATTTACCACAAGCTTCAGTGAAGCCAAGTTATAAGGGGAAATATGCTATTTTTTAAGAAGATTGATTACTGTATTAAAAGTCTTTTGAGAAAATATTAAGATTTTATGTGTGGTTTGGCAAAACAACGCTTTGAAGTTATTTCATGTAATGCTGAAATCAAAATCATTTTAGGTGATTTCTTTAAGGAAGCAGCAAATACACATAGTAAAAACAAAAAGGTTAGACGTTCAACCTTCAAAAATGCTAAGACTGGCTGCTGCTAATTTGCATTTACTGACTTTATACTACCATGTTACTATCTTCTTTGTTTGCATAGGATGAATTTAAGCCTTCAAAATTAGAAAATATTGTATTATAGGTATATTACATATTTTATATATATATTGATATTAAAGAGAGGGAAAATTAGATGCAGTTGAAAAGAAATGAAACAGAAAGGAGGTAGAAAATTGCTGGTAGTGATAGAGTGAAAGAATGAGAAAGAATGAGAAAGTACATAATAAATTGTGTTTACATGGACCATAGCCCATATACGTACATACATACATAAATTATCTATTAGTTTTTTATTGTTATAATGAGAAGCATCACAAAATCAGCAGCCTAAAATATATATAGATAGATATTATATGTATGTATACTATGCACATATATAAAACATATTTTACCTTTTGGTAGTTTAGAAGTTTGACATGGTGTCACCAGGCTAAAATCAAGGTGTTGGCAGGGCTGGATCTCTTATGGAAACCCTGTTTTCTTATGCATGTTTTGACATTTATCTGTTTATTGTGGATTCCTCGCTGATTGTCTGTTAAAAGCTGTCTCTAGTAACTTACAGGTCACCCATATTCCTCAGTTTGTGGCCTTCTTCATTTTCAAAGGTAGCAACTGCAAACTGATTTCCTCCAATATCTGGTATGGCCCTCTCCTCTTCTGTTATAAAATGTTCATGAGATTACTCCAAGAACTAAAGAGTTTCTTGATGAAAGTGAAAGAGGAGAATGAAAAAGTTGGCTTAAAACTCAACATTCAGAGAACTAAGATCATGACATCTGATTCCATCACTTCATGGGAAATAGATGGGGAAACAATGGAAACAGTAACAGACTTTATTTCTTTGGGCTCCAAAATCACTGCAGATGGTGACTGCAGCCATGAAATTAAAAGAGCTCCTTGGAAGAAAAACTATGACCAACCTAGACAACATAATAAAAAGCAGAGATTTGACTTTGCCAACAAAGGTCTGTCTAGTCAAAGCTATGGTTTTTCTAGTAGTCATCTATGGATGTGAAAGTTGGACTATAAAGAAAGTTGAGTGCCAAAGAATTGATGCTTGTGAACTGTGGTGTTGGCGAAGACTCTTGAGAGTCCCCTGTATTGCATATCAAACCAGTCAACCCTAAAGGAAATCAACCCACAATATTTATTGGAAGGACTGATGCTGGAGCTGAAACTCCAATTCTTTGGACACCTGGTAAGAAGAACTGCCTTATTTGAAAAGACCCTGATGCTGGGAAAGATTGAAGGCAGGAGGAGAAGCGGAAGACAGAGAATGAGATGGTTGGATGGTATCACCAACACAATGGACCTGAGTTTGAGCAAACTCCAACAGTTGGTGACGGACAGGGAAGCCTGCTGTGCTGCAGTCCATGGGGTTGTAAAGAGTCAGACATGACTGAGAGACTGACTTGAACTGAACTGAGATTACACTGTTCTTTTCCATATAATTCAGAATTATATTTCATTTTGGGGTGTACTAATTAACATATTTAATTTCATTTGCAAAGCTTCTGTTGCATGTAGTGTTAACATGTTTTCAAGTTCAGGATATAAGGGCATGGGCATCTATGAGGGCCATTGTTCTGCCTAATGAAATTTATTTTGATAGGTTTATTTGTTGTCATCTATGTGTGCATTCTTGCCACCTCTTCTTAATATCTTCTGCCTCTGTTAGGTCCATACCATTTCTGTCCTTTATTGAGCCTATTTTTGCACGAAATATTCCCTTGGTATCTCTAATTTTCTTGAAGTGATCTAGCCTTTCCCATTCTATTGTTTCCTCTATTTCTTTGCATTGATCTCGGAGGAAGTCTTTCTTATTTCTCCTTGCTATTCTTTGGAACTCTGCATTCAAATGGGTGTATCTTTCTTTTTCTCTTTTGCTCTTCATTTTTCTTCTTTTCAGAGCTATTTGTAAGGCCTCCTCAGACAACCATTTTGCTTTTTTGCATTTCATTTTCTTGGGGATGATCTTGATCCCTGTCTCCTGTACAATATCATGAACTTCTGAGGTGATGGAGTTCCAGTTGAGCTATTCCAAATCCTGAAAGATGATGCTGTGAAAGTGCTGCACTCAATATGCCAGCAAATTTGGAAACCTCAGCAGTGGCCACAGAACTGGAAAAGGTCAGTTTTTATTCCAATCCCAAAGAAAGGCAATGCCAAAGAATGCTCAANCCACCAAAACAAGCAAACAAAAACCAGGGAGAATGTCCAAGTTGCCCTCCCACCCTCTGGGAGGCTCCCCTGGCTCCTGTGAGAAGGAGACTCCGTAGACTCAGAGCCGGCCAGTTCCCTCTCTGCACTTTGCGACTGCCGTGGCGAACATAACCTCAGGAGTGCACGTTGCCGATGAAGTATGCTGCATTTTTTATGACAGGAAAGTTCAGAAGTGCTTTCTGCCAGAAGAAATCAAGAAAGAAGGCTGTCATCTTCTGTGTCAGTGCAGACAAGAAGTGCATCGTTGTGGAGGAAGGCAAGGAGATCTTGGTGGGAGATGTTGATGTCACCAAAACCAATCCTTTCAAGCATTTTGTGGGGATGCTTCCTGAAAAAGATTGTTGATATGCTCTGTATGATACAAGCTTTGAAACAGAGGAATCCAGAAAAGAGGAGTGGATGTTTTTCCTGTGGGCACCAGAACTATCTCCTCTGAAGAGTAAAATTATCTATGGGAGCTCCAAGGATGCCATCAAAAAGAAGTTCCAAGGCATAGAACACAAATGTCAAGCAAATAGGCCAGAAGACCTCAGTCGAGTTTGTATTGCTGAAAAGCTAGGTGGATCCCTAATTGTAGCTTTTGAAGGATGTCCTGTGTAGACCATCATCTAGTGCCACAAATTAAAAGCTTCCATGTTTAATGTTATCCTCTTCCTATATATAAATAAAGCAGAATATAGGGACTTGCTGTCGGGGGGGAGGGGTAAACTATTCTATGAACATGTGTAAATGGCCCTAAATAAATCTAAACTCTAAAATTTCATTGGTGTGAAATTAAATTCTTACTGGCCAAATGCCTGTTTGGATTCGTTGGCTTGTTATAAAGATTTTTGTTAAAGCTCATGATTTTTAATAGTGCAGCTCACAAACCAGTAGAAGGCCTCAAGAAGAGAATCACTACATCTTTGTTAACCTCAGCAGTTACTTTGTTTCTTTTTTGCTTAGAGAATTGGTCATCATCTGGTTGCAATTTTGGCCCAAATTTATTTATTTCGTTGAGCTAAACGGCATAATGGAAAATAATTCTCCTCACAACATATTACAGCACCAAAATGCTAACCTAGTAATTCACCGGACGTGTGCTGCAGACTGCCTTGAGATGGTGTAGGCTTAAAACCAGCGCTGATCTTGGAGAGCTTCTCCCACTCCTGGGGCCGCTCACTCCCAGGTCTGGTCAGGAGGCTGTTCTGAGAGCGACCTTGCCCCCTAGCAATCAGGAGAAAGTGCACCATCTTGTAACAGTGAATCGTAAAGCAGATCCCGGCTCCAGTGTAACCCACTTTGTTAATGAAAACAGTGAGGGTGGTATATTGACAGACTGCGACTCCATGCTGTCTTTAGTTAATTGTGTCTCCTTCAGAACTTTGTTGCTTCTGGTACTATAAAGTATGGAAGAACATGACGTTTACTCTAGGGCCTGGGAGAACTTCTTACTCTCCTAGAGTAGCTTGCAAGTGTAATTCTAGGAGCAGATATGATTGATGACTCTCACGGGAAGCCACGCTGAGGACACCTGGAAGTAACTGCCCTTCACATCATAGGCATAACACTGAACAACCTAGAGATTTACAAACAGTGGAATTTAGAAGTAGCAGTACTGACTTTATATAATAAAGGAAGCATTTTTAACTTCGAAAAATAAAAAATCCCAGAGAGAGTAGAACAGTACTTCCAGGGACTGTGGTGAGGAGATAATGAAGAGTTATTACTTAGTAGTTATAGAATAGTTACAGAGTTTGTATGCAGGATGATGGAAAAGATTTGGAAACAGTGGTGATGGTTGCCACCAAGTGTACACTTAAAAATGGTTAAAATAGAAGTTTAGACCATATGATCATGATATGGAGAAGTTGATACTTAGGTTTTAAACACCCTATAATTTCAAATTTTTTAATCAAGTAGACTTTGCAGAAAACTTACATAGGTCAGAAAATGAGGTTTTTTAGATAAGGGATTTTATAAATAGTTGTACAGCGTAAACAGCAAATTTCAAACAAATATTAACACAAAACTATACTCATCTGATTTCCCTGGTGGCTCAGACGGTAAAGCGTTTGTCTACAATGCAGGAAACCCAGGTTTGATCCCTGGGTTGGGAAGATCCCCTGGAGAAGGAAATGGCAATCCACTCCAGTACTATTGCCTGGAAAATCCCATGGACAGAGGGGCCTGATAGGACTATAGTCCATGGGGTCGCAAAGAGTCAGACACGACTGAGCCACTTCACTATCTCTCACTATACTCATCTAGGAATAAAATGGAATTTTAATTATTTAGTAATGGAAAGGGAAATTCAAGGATCATCCTTATAAGTATTCTTCAACAGGTGAATGGATAAACAAACTGATATACCCGTGCGACAAATACAACTGAATAATATAAAGGGCAAACTGTTGATTCATTCAAGATAGGTGTGCATATGTAGTCGATTGCTCAGTTGTGTCCGACTCTTTGGGACTCCACAGACTGTAGCGTGCCAGGTGCCTCTTGTCCATCAGATTTCCCAGGCAAGAATACTAGAGTGGGTTGCCATTTCCTCTTCCAGGGATTGAACCAGCATCTCTTGAGTCTCCCACATTGGCAGGCAGATTCTTTACCACTAGTGCCACCTGGGAAGCCTACAAGACAGGGATGATCTTAAGTGAATTTTGCTAAGCCAGGCACAAAAAGTACTGCATTGTGTGATTCTATTTATATATCACAGACAGTAAAATTATAAAGAAAACAATTAGTGTTTGCCAGGAATTAGGAGTCAAGGAAGGGGTTACCTAAGAGTGGGATTGCTAGATTGTATGATAATTCTGTAGCTTTTTTGAGTAATTGCCATACTGTTTTCCATAGCAGCTGTACCATTTGCATTCCCACGAGCATTGCCCAAGTGTTTGTTTTTTTCACATCCTCGTCAATACTTATTATTTTTCTACTACTACTATTATCCCGGTATGGCTCAGTCGGTAAAGAACCCACGTGCAATGCAGAAGACCCAGGTTTGATCCCTGGGTGGGGAAGGTCCTCTGGAGAAGGAAGTGGCAACCCACTACAGTACTCTTGCCTGGAAAATCTCATGGACAGAGGAGCGTGGCAATTTACTCTTGTGGCGTCACAAAGAGTCCGACTTGACTTAGCGACTAAATCACCACCACAATTATTATTACTGCCGTGTTAGTGGGAGTGAACGGTATCTCATTCTGTATTTGGTATGCATTTCCCAAGTGTCAAAGGATGTTAAGCATCTTTTCATGTACCTTTTTATGACTGTTTGTATACTTTCTTTTTAGAAATGTCAGTTCAAGTCCACTACATACTTTTAATTGGCCAATTTGTATTTTGTTACCAAATTGTGAGTTCTTTATGTATTCTGGATATTAAACCTCTGTCAAATATATGATTTGCAAGTGTTTTCTTCCATTCCACAGGTTGTCTTTTCACTTTCTTTGATAATGTCCTTTGATGCAAAAAGTCTTAAGTTTCTATAGAGTCCAAATAATTTTTTTTCTGTTGCTGCTTGTGTGTTATATCTAAGAATTTATTACCAAATCCAAGGTCATGAAGGTTTACCTCTATATTTTCTGGTTTAATATTTTTGTTATATTTACATCATTGATCCACTCTTTAAGTTAATTTTTATATATGGTATGAGGTAGGAGTTATGAACATATCTTTGTTTTTAGACCTTTTAGAAATGCAAACATTTTAAAGATTTAGTAGCCACTTCACAGTTCTTTCTCAGTGATAGCAGGCAGATGTAATATTAATGCATATTAAAACCTAATACTTTGGAAAAGGGGGAAAAAAGGCATGCTTGAACTTTTCACCTCAGATGTCTTCTAGCAGAAGATTCCTGGACACCATCAGATTTTGTTTTTCTGGTGCTTGCTTTTTCTTAACTGTTTTGCTGGCCTACCTAGGTTCTGAAATATTCTTTACCAACTTCTCCACATAGTTTGAGGCCCTAACATCATGGCACTTCGTGAGTACAGGGGAAGACCATCTCCTCACTGTGTCAGTGTCTCCTTCCCTTCCATAGAAGTTTTGCTCTGTTAACATCACAGCAAATTCTCATGAATCTAGATATGGAAGATTTTAATGATCACTGCTGCTGCTGCTAAGTCACTTCAGTCATGTCTGACTCTGTGTGACCCCATAGAGGGCAGCCCACCAGGTTCCCCTGTCCCTGGGATTCTCCAGGCAAGAACACTGGAGTGGGTTGTCATTTCCTTCTCCAATGCATGAAAGTGAAAAGTGAAAGTGAAGTCTCTCAATCATGTCTGACTCTTAACGACCCCATGGACTGCAGCCTACTGGGCTCCTCCATCTATGGGATTTTCTAGGCAAGAGCACTGGAGTGGGGTGCCATTGCCCTCTCCATTAATGTTCACTATCTACTGCCTAAGAAAATGATTAGACTTTAGAGAACACATAAAGTCTATCCTTATTTTGATTATCAGAAACATTGAAGGGATCTGAACTAATTGCAGAGGATCATAATCTTTTTCCTTCATCCCCTTTCTTAGGCTATTTATTTATTTATTTTCTTTCTTCTTTTTTTTTTAAGCTTCAACTATGTCTAAAGAGGAATAGGTCATTTCACAGTTTGCCAAATGAAGTACAGCTCCAACTTTGCCAGACCGCAATCTATCAAGAGTAACTGACACATAAATATTCCATTTGGGTCTTGGCAATTCCCTAAGAAAGGCAGGGACAGGTGGTGAATAGAGTGTAACAAAACTTTAAATGCAAAAGACATATTACAAATTGAAAAGTAACTAAAAGAAATATATAATAATTTGTGGTTTGTACTTTAAACTCTGTCATGTAATGATGAATTTTCCAACCAACCTGAAGGAAATTAGAATTGAAAGTAGGATGAAGATCAAAACTTATAAGCAAATACCAAAGCAATTTAAAAATGACTGGACTATTGTAACAGTCTCCTTATTTGTCAAGAAAGAGGAAAAACATGCAAAATATATTAGGTAAGGTACCCTGAATTTTGTGATAAAGGTTGAAGTTGACATTTGCAATCTGGAGTTGCCCAAAATCTTTTGAAACAAACTCTACACTTTAATATTTCCCCATAATGTTAACCTCACCATTTCAATGTAGAATGTTAACCAAAACAAACAAACACAAAAACCTTTTCCAGTCCCTCCTCACTTTCTTTCAGAGTATCAATACATGATTTAGATTTTGACAAATATAGCTTTATGACATTAGGTTTGCAAGTAATGGGCTTCCCTGGTGGCTCAGATGGTAAAGAATCCACCTGCAATGTAGGAGACCCAGGTTCGATCCCTGAATTGGGAATATGCCCTGGAGAATAGAATGGGTACCAACTCCAGTATTTCTTGCCTGGAGAAGTCCACAGACAGAGGAGCCTGGTGGACTACAGTCCTTGGGGGTCATAAAGAGTCGACACAACTGAACAACTAACACTTTCACTTTTTTTTTTTTTTTTTTTGGCAATTAACGTATGTGGGGGAAGGATTAGACATGGGATATCCATTTTGCTGATGCAGAAACTGGCAAAAAACATGTGATTCTTTGTTCAGGTGTGGTGGCTGGCCCCTGTTTCCTGACTGTGGTAGAGATAAAATGGTTCTGGGATCTGCCCAGCATTTTCACCAAAGTTATTCTTATAAGTTTTGCCTACAGGCTATTTCACTAACCTTTCTAAAGATTCTATAATCCAGAGATCCCCAACCTCTGGGCCACAGACCAGTACCTCCTGTCAGATCAGTGTTGGTATTAGATTACAAAAAAGTGCAAAATAAATGTAATGCATTTGAATCATCCCCAAACCAGCGCCCCCTCCCGCCATGGCATCTACTCCGTCGAAAAACTGTCCTGTGTGAAATCAGTCCCCAGTGTCAAAAAGGTTGGTGACGGCTGCTATAAGCTCTCTAGTACCCATAGTAAATCCTTTCTTTCTTTAAACCAGAGTAGATTCTTCTGTCTGCAACCCAGAACCCTGCTTAATATAAGATACATTGTGTATGTGAGTCTTGGAAAGTGTTAAAAATAGTGTAGCATTAACATGAAGCCTCATTTAAAAAAATCATGGATATTTAGAAATTTTAATGGTGAATTACTTTTAAAAAGTACCAGGTCATTCAGTGAAGATTGATATTAATATGTATTCAAATTTCCCTTTCTTTTAAATGGAGAATAAAACCAAATGAATCAGTGTATCTATAAATAATTAATAATATTCATGGGCTCTCTTAGAGTTCAATATACAGTATACATGTATAGCCATATGAATATTAATGAGGACATTTTATGTAGTTTTTGAATATGAAGGTATTAAGTCTTTCTACTCCTAATAAAAGTACTTTGATTTCTTTTTCTCCACTGAGAGTAGTTGTAGCTATATTATAAACAAGAAAAAATTATTGAGAAAGATGACAATTGGAATCAAACTGTAATTCACAAATGTGTCAAATGCCTCAGAAGTATAAAATTAAATGTTTAAGCACGGGAAACCTGTTTAGTATTGGCATTCCTTCTCGTCGCTCATGCAGGCTATTGAAGAATCATTCTGGAGTTACAATATAATACCAAAGCAGAGTACAGGCCTATGTGAATATTTTATGGTTTATTGTATGTGTGGCAGGCTTAAATTTTAATGCTGTGAAAGAAATGGGTAGCTCTGGAATCCTTGTGTCAACAAGATAGAGAGGAAAGGGTGATCCAATTAGTATAATGGGCGTCTGGCAGCCAAATGATGTACTTCAAAATCTGGCTGGGAATGACTGGCTCTCATCCACACTTTTACAATATAAAGGGAAGAAAACAGAATGTGGAATCCTCCTCCTGTTTCTGTGAGGCCTTAACTCTGATTGAGTCTTGAATTCCAGACCTTTTGCATTAATATGCTTGTCCTAAATTTATAAGTTCTCAGGTCTACCTACCTTCTCCTTCCTTTTCCATCACATCTTTACTATTGGTCTCATTCTCATAATTTCTCAGTGGTTTTCTGGACTGTTCTCCTACTGTTAGTTCATGGAAACTAATCATTATCTTGAGGATATTTCTGTGATGTGGCAGTTACTTCAGGAATTTTTTGTATTTTTTTCAAGTCTAAAGCGCTTTAGTTGTGGTTTTTAAAAATTGCCAGTAACATAAACAATACAAAGTTAGGAGTCTTCACGTTGTAATCTTATGATCCTCTTCTCAAAAGCAGTGAAAATAACATTGTAAAACTTCTCCTTCCCTTTTTCCCTTTTAGAACTAGAATCATATTTCTTTAAGTAGCCCTCTGACTTTATTTTAAAATTCCACTCATTTGTATTATTATGTGCTGTATGTTGAGATACAGCCTGCTTGAGCCTCTTATGTTCCTCTACATCTTGCTGTATACATCCCCAGACTTTGCTGCTGCTGCTGCTAAGTTGCTTCAGTCGTGTCCGACTCTGTGCGACCCCATAGACAGCAGCCAACCAGGCTCCCCGGTCCCTGGGATTCTCCAGGCAAGAATAGTGGAGTGGGTTGCCATTTCCTTCTCCAATGCGTGAAAGTGAAGTCACTCAGTCGTGTCTGACTCTTAGCGACCCCATGGACTGCAGCCTACCAGGCTCCTCCATCCATGGGATTTTCCAGGCAAGAGTACTGGAGTGGGGTGCCATTTTCTTCTCTGCCCAAGACTTTGACTTTTTTTTTTTTTTTTTTTTAAAACCTGGGCTATTTCTTGGAGTGTTTATGCACTTGGTAATCCTGAGGAAGTAATGCATTGCAGTTCACAGCACCTGGTCACCTTTCAGACAAACCAACTTGCTTACTTCCTATTCTACAGCAGTGGATTTCCTGTGCATAGAATCCTCCTCTGGGACTCACTATACTGTGTGTGCAGGCTCCACTGGGCCCTCCACATTGCCTTGAGAGATCTGAGGACTGGTGCAATAATACTGATACTCTTGTTTCTCCTGTGCAACTGGTAAACTCCTTTGTCTCTGACTCAAGAGTCCCACGTCAGCATCCATGGAACTGCGACAGGCTTACTTATAAACTTATACGGTTTTTGGTGGAAGTTATCCTGCTTCTGCGATGTCAAATTTATTGAAGTAGGGCCCAAATCCTAATACTTTACTTACAAAATATCTTCCTTTTGAATAATTTAAGTCACTGTTATATATTCCATGCTTTTCCCCTAAAACATTATTTTTGAGGAATGTTGGTATATTCCTGTTTTGTAAGTGAGGAATTGGAGCTTAAGTGATTTTTTTCAAGGTTTTTTTCATGTATCTAGCTCATCAAGTGCTGAAATTCAGGCCTTCTCACTGATAACATAGAGATGGTTGTGTCTTTGATGTCTAATACTGCTGTCTTCTTTCCCATTCACATTCTCTGATAATTATACCTGCCTAATATGGAATAAAGAAATTATAACTGTTCTTCTAGGAAGAAAGAATTCTGGATAGTATAACTGCTAACTGAAAATCGGAAACTATCCCAATAGTTCATAGAACTTCTTAATATTTCATAGAACATGTTCTGGTCTTCACAAAAATTACTCACATCAGAAAAAAAACTAAATGACATTTATTCTTAGCTTTAATTATGGTATTTCTCAAAGTGTGGTCCTCATCAGATAATCTGGATAGTCTTTTAAGAATAGATTCCTGGGCTCTACCCCAGACTTACCAAATCAGAATTTCAAGGGTATCAAGGAATCTTGAATTTTTTAATCAACTGCCCCATATCATTTTTATGTTTATTAGCACTTATCATGCATTATTACTAGGGTAGGTTCTAGAAACTAAGGGTGGACTGCTCTTTTTGGCTAAAAATTTACAAATAGGGGAAAGAAACAGATTTACAAAACTTTTCTTGAATTCAGTACTTTTTAAAAGTCTTGTTAGAAGGAATGCAAGTCAACATCAAATTTATGTCTCCCAGAAAGCCAAAAATCTGGCTTTATGTCATGAATTCAGCAGTAGTGATTTCAAAAGACACCTAAATTTTGTGAAATAGCAGGGCTCATCTAACAAATTATTTTGTAGGGAGACTTTCTGTTCTGTGGTTGCGTGACACCCTCTTTTGCCTGTTTATAAATCCATTCAACATATATTCCTTGAGTGTGGACTTTCTGACCCAAGCACTATTCTAGGCTTGGATGCTATAACTATGGACAAGTTGACTAGGGTCCCTGCCTTCAAGGTCTTTATGAGGAGAGGATGATAATTTTATTAAGAAAGTAAAAAGTAAAATTCTTTACAGAAGAAGACAGGATTTTGTCAGCCAAAAATGACCTCTAACTCACAGAAGAGATGTTTTTAATATTCTTTCTCCCCAGATTTGAAGCTGAAAGTATAATTCTGAGACAAGGACACGTATCCTCTGGAATGCTACTTGGTTCGTGCTGGACATTTAAAGGTCATGTCAAGTAATACAAGCATGAACAAAAATACCAACGCTGAAATTTTAAGTGAGTTTGAAGAAGGCGACTTCATGGGGGTAAATATGGTCCCAATTTATTAGTCTCTCATCATTTTTTAAAATTATGATTAAAAATGATATGTATCATTGCATTAAAATAATTAACATAGTATACTATAATATTGTCCTTGAGTATTATATATTTTGGTAATTGAAATGCTTAGTAAAAACAGTTTTCCTTAGCACTGTAGAGCCAATTTATAGCCTATTACATAGTTTGTCAATGTAGAGGACATACAAGATTATCAAATGACTTATATGAGTGACTGACTGCTCAGGAGTCAGGGTGGCATTAAACTATAGAGAAATTATGCTAAAACACGGATTCATGGGGCTCTTTCTGATTCTTTAAAAAAATTTTATCCTTTCAAAAGATTTTATGCAAAAGGGATAAAATTTAGGCTAAGAAAGCAGCTTGTATGTAATGATAAAACTTGCTTCATTTCTGTATTTAGTCAAGGGCTGATTGGGTTTAGAGATCCTTGAAACCTGAAGTCCCTAAGTGGAGAGGTCTTGGGTTCAGTTCAGTCCTCAGTCGTGTCCAACTCTTGGCAACCCCATGGACCGTAGTCTAAATAAATTTCAAAGCCCCAAAATATTTACATTAAGAATGAATACTAAGGAAAATTAAGTATCTCTAAAATGTTAGATGTTAATGCTCTGTGCTGTTAGGTCAGTAGATTTAATTAAATAACAAACCATCACAGAAGTATGGGAGGCAAAATTCCTCGTCTATCCTCTTGGAGTTTTTCAGCTAGGTCTGAAAATTAAACTGACATAAAACAGATTAACAAGAGAAAAGCATATACATTTCTATAAGGTTTACATAACACAGGAGCCCTTATAATGACATGAAGACCCAAAGAAGTGACAAAACCTAAATACTTTCATACCGGGTTGAAGAAAGCGAGGCAGTTGTGGGAATGTAACTAAAATATATGGGGAGGCTGAAGAAAGATTGAAAAAGATAAGAAGATAGGAATTATTTTAGCAAGGTCTGTTTGTACAGAATTCTCTTGGCTTTGACTCCCCAAGGAAGGATGTTCTTTTCTCCTGGTATAGGGAGGGCATCTTTGAGATAGGAGTTTTTTTTTTTTTTAATTAATTAATTAATTTTAGTCTGTGCAGTGTGTGACTGCTCTGTAGTTGTAGCACAGAGGCTTCTCGTTGCAGTGGCTTCTCTTGTTGTGGAGCACGTGCTGTAGAGAGCTCAGGCACAGTAGTTGTGATACACCAGCTTAGTTGCCCCAAAGCATGTGGGATCTTCTGGGATCATGGATAAAACCCTTGTGCCCTGCATCGACAGGCGGATTCTTAACCACTAGACCACCAGGGAAGTCCCTACATGGGAGTTTTTGATATTCTATATTCAGGAAGAAAAGGGGAGCTTAGAAAGCCCTTCCTACATGTTGCTTCTAAAGTCTTTAGTTCTAAATAATTCTTATGTCAAAGTGGCATATTTGGGGGTGGGATATTCTGTCATCCATCATAGACCACAAAGCTTTTAAGTTAGATGATGTGCATGAAACTAGTAGATCAGTGCCCAGCTGAACAGCACTCAGTAAATGGTAGTTAACAACTACCATTTTGTTGTTACTAATTATAATAAAAACAAATAATCATGTGCTATTGACAGATACATGCTCTTCAAATTAACTTTTCTAAAGTGTGCTTATAATGCTATGTTGTTAATGAAAGTGGTTGGTTGGTTCATTGCTAGGTTTATAATCTGAACTGAAATTGCATATTCACAGAAATGTGCCATGATGCTGCTGCAGGAGTTGTGTGTGATTCTGTTTGTCGGCAGTTGAAATGCATTTTGTTAAACAAGCCTGTGTCAAACGGAAAGCAGAGACTTTCATTATTTTTGGAAAGTGATTTACAAGTGTTTAACAGTTCTTACAGCAGGCTCAGGGGTGTATTCTCATTCCCATATTATTTTTTTTTTCCATAATTTTATTTATTATTATTATTTTTTTAATTTTTATTTTTACTTTATTTTACTTTACAATACTATATTGGTTTTGTCATACATTGACATGAATCCACCACGGGTGTACATGAGTTCCCAATCCTGAACCCCCCTCCCACCTCCCACCCCATATCATCTCTCTGGATCAACCCCGTGCACCAGCCCCAAGTTATTTTAAAATTATTTCTTGGATAAATCTCCGGAGACATCCTGTTAGTTTCAGGGTGTTGATGATCCAACAGCAGCTGCTCTGAATTTTGTTGTTTTTTTAATATAATTCAAGACAAATGGCTTTCTGAAGCTGTTTAGGCCTTATATTCCTAATCTGCCTGTAAATTTTGATGTGCTAGGTACTGGTGCAATTGCCTAGTTGATCCCTTGGGAAGTCTGAAGTGAAAGCGTTGATTAGGTTCTTTGGGGCTGAGAGCCCTATTCAGCTATTTAGCTGGCAGGAAAGTCTTCATTTTTTCATTAGAGAAGCTAGTGGCAGGAGAGTCTTACCTCGAGCCACTTATTGCTTTGAGCAAGTCACAAGCACTGGTTACTGGCTA
Source organism: Neotragus moschatus (assembly GCA_006410615.1). Classification (NCBI taxonomy): domain Eukaryota; kingdom Metazoa; phylum Chordata; class Mammalia; order Artiodactyla; family Bovidae; genus Neotragus; species Neotragus moschatus. The sequence goes on along the minus strand of SJYA01001177.1, from coordinate 715,254 downwards.
CTTACAACATCTGTTGCTGAGTCATTCTGGAAGCAAAGGAAAGCACTTCAATCTATGTTTGTTTCGAATGTTTTAAATGGATATCTCTGTCAATACTTAGATCAAGTTCACGAGGTTTTCTGTGTGTTTTCTGGGATAAATCATTCTGTGATACACTCCTCGAATTCAGAGTGGACTGTTCAATAATCTGATTTGAAAATGTCATAGGAAATTTTGTGGATGTTTTAGTATTGATGAATATCAATTTAATAGACACATGCCATGTACTTTGTACTGAACCTGTGCTGTGGGAACTTGATGGACTGCAAGACTTATGGCCATAGTAAGTGCCATGTACTCAAAGGTCCTATGAAAAAAAGCATCAGAAATACAATGATATGAAGGATGTGGTTTTCTTTTTAAATATTATATCTGATTTATTATTTATGGACTATAAAAGGAAGGTAAGCTCCATTAACCCAGTGACCTTTATTTTTTCCCAAGCAGGATAATTGCATTCTAATGGAAACATAGGAACAGTAGGTATGGTAAATACAACTCCCTGTGCAAGTAGGGCAGCTCACATTAGCCTCTGAAAGTGAGTTACGAGTTTCAGCATAAATTTATAAGCAACTGAAATTCTTTACCAAACAAAACAGAAAAATGCTGCCAATGTGTTAGCATAGGGAAAATCTAGTAATACTCCTGGTGTTAATCTGATATCTTCTTTAAGTGTATTCTATTCTCTTTAAAGTGATAGTCATCAGTTTGATTCAAGACTGAACTTACAGCCTTACAGTAATTGTCACAGTGTCATATCTCAAGTTGTGATGTGCCCTTACTTGGGAGTGCCATGAACATTTAACGTGAAAACCACAAAAATTTAGGGCTCCTATTCTGGCCACGCCTCACAGACTTTCTGTATTTCTTTTTTACATCTGATCATGTCTTCTGAATCTTAAGAGACTTAACTTTGAGAACTTCCTGGGATCCAGCCACAAGAAGGATGGAGTCTCAGTTCTGCTTTGGGGTCCTTGATGCTCTAGGGTCACAGGGATGCCAGGGGAGGCTGTCAAATGGTGCTCAAATGCTAGGTCATGCATTATTGATATTCTCTGATAGTTCTTCACCTGCCAGAGAGCAGATGAGAAAGATATGAACAATGTGTGTTTTTCAGAAGGCTGAATTGATTCAAAATTTAAAAACGAGATACTCTCTATTTTAGACTTCTTTCTGTCTTTCTTTCTCATTTGTGCTTAAGTATCATTTATTTCATGAAATAATGTTGACAATCCTAGGTAGTTGTTTTAATGTTCTTATGTGACATACACAAGAAAACCAGAGGTTGCCAGCTATATTTCATATTCTTCCATCACCAAATCTCTCTCTCTCTTTTTTTTTTTTGTAATGAACTGATCTGGGAAATCTCCAAATCTGGAAACTAATGTACTTTGCAAAACTCTCTTGCCTGTATGAGGACTCAGCCCAGTGCTGGGATATGTCTCAAGATTCAGAAGACATTTGTGTTAAGTGTATTACTTGTAGTAATATTTAATTCATTTAATTCTCACAATAACTCTATTTTCTGCTATCCTTATTCCCTTTCACAGATTAAGGGAAAAAAGCTAAAAGATCATTAAGAAATTGTTTCAGGGCCCGAGCTTTTGAGCTGTAGGATTCATACCCAGAGTCCTTAACGACTGTGATATGTCCATTAAATGACACTGAAAGATACAGACCACTCATGAAGTTTTAGAGACTGTCTTGCAAGCTTGGAGAGATAGTTGTGAAACCTCCTGATTTCCAAGATAATTTAAAAAGCCTTTTTATTTGTTTGTGCCAAGATTTACTATATAGTGATCCATCATCCCATAGTATACCAGAATATTTGTACAAACCTAGGCTTGTGGCCTGACTCACCATCTTAATCACAGACTTGTACACTCTGTGTCAACTGTCTGGTTGAATTGTAGGCAGAAATGTTCACTTACTATTGTATATACTTCCAATTTTCCACAATTAGAGGTGGCCCTGGGAACTGAACAATAAGCAATTGGCTCTCCTAGGCCACCTGACACTTGGTAGCCAAGCTCCTCTCCTGAGCAGTCAGAGAGACCTGAGCAATGGGAGCTTATCTCAGGAAGGAAGTGTGTTCCAGAAGTCAGTGACTGCCTTGTATTTGGGAAAAGAGATCCATGCAGGTGTATCCAGTCCCATGCAGGAGCTCTATTCTCTCCAGGCAGTGGGGTTGTCTCAGTGGTGTTTGCCTTTGAGGAAAAACAAATACCGTGCTGGAGACTGGGTAGCCACAGGAAACTTGAAATTCCCAAAATTGAATGGGTGGTTATCAGCAGTATCTAATGTGGTTGCCCAAGAAAGTTGCAGTGGACATTACAATCTCACAATTTTCTTTTACTAGTTTTATTTGTTTGCTCAGAAGTCAGTACATCAAAACCATTTCAGATTTATTGGCACTAGAGTCCTAGAAAGGAGAGTTCTATTATTGAGAAACAGAATATTCCAGGAATGGCCATGAGGCCTCTTCAGCGGCATGCTTCTGATTATTCAGCCTGGGTGCAGGTTGTGCGAAAGCTTATCTCCAACAACCTTAAAAAACTTAGTGATTTTTAGATTTTGAGTATCTTACCCAGTTACTCACAGCACACTTATAATTTCCAGATTTGTCTTTATTTCTAATTCACTAAAAACCAATTCATTTAATATGAGCAAATTATTCAAGGAATCTGAAATCACTTTAGTGTAGTGAACAGAATTTTACAATCAGAACAAAGTTCTAATCCTGGCTCTGCCATTCACTTGCTGTGTGATTTTGGGAAAATGATTTAGCCTCTCTGAGCCTCAGAGGGCTCATTTAAAATTGGGGATGATAAGACCTATCATTCAGAGTAGGTGCAAAGTGAATTACAGAAAGCAACCCAGGGTAGCTTTCTATATGAGCCCTTACTATATGGCAGGTGCTGTTCCAGGCTTATGAACACAGTGGTGAACTGGAATTTGCTTTCAAGGAGTTTGTGTTCAAAAGGGAAGGCCCAGCTAACATGTGATTATAATAAAGCAAGCTGCAGGCTAATATTGTGGTGTGAAGCATGAGGGGGGCTCAGGTACTCAGGGAAAATAAGTAACTCAGTTTAGGTCAATGGATCTCTGCCTTGAGTGTTGATTAGGACCCCTGGAGAGTTAAAAAAAAATACCAAATACCCTGGACACACCATTGACCAGTTAAACCAAAATCTCTAGGCTGTAGCTTGAGGACCAGTAATTTTTCAGTTCTCTGGTGATTCTTATGTGGAGCCTGGTTTGGGAAACACTGGTTTAGGCTGTGATGCTGTGAGGGTTATCAGAGGAAGCTGAATTCTTGAGGCTGAAGCTTCAGAATGGTCCCCAGTTGGCCAAATGTAAAGGAGGGAACCATGAGTGGGATGGGAGAGTTAAGCTGGTGCTGGAACACAGGGGTCTTAAATTACATTCTAAAGAAATGCTTTGTGTAAGGCAATTAGTGTTGGCTCAGGGCAGATTGTCAGTAAATGACAGTGATGGCTATTAATTTCTTAGAATCATTTGCATGTAGGAAGGGAGGGACATTCTAATTATGTCTGCTCAAGGGTCTTATGGAAAATTAATTTTCACATCATTTTGGTATCCCAGCCCCATGAGTGGGAAGAAGAGGTTGCATTATCTGGGTTACTGGTTTCATTCCATTCAAATTGTGTTTTCTGAGTCTGAGTGACTAATTCCTCACTTGATATTTTCATTGTGGTGGTGGCTCAGAGGTTAAAGTGTCTGCCTCCAATGTGAAAGACCTGGGTTCGATGTCTGGTCAGGAAGATCCCCTGGAGAAGGAAATGGTAACCCACTCCAGTATTCTTGCCTATAGAAATCCCATGGACAGAGAAGACTGGTAGGCTACGGTCCACAGGGTCGCAAAGAGTCGGACATGACTGAGTGACTTCACTATACACTATACTATAAGATACACTTAACACAAAACTTTCCATTTTAACTATTTTTAAGTGTACAGTTCAGTGGCATTAACTACAGTCACATTGTTGTGTAACGATCACCACAAATTATATGCAGAACCTTTTCATCATCCCCCAATGAAACTATGTACCCACTAAATAGGAATTCCCCATCCCTCGTTCCCCAGGCTCCTGTAACTGCTAGTCTGCTTTCAGTCTCTGTAATTTGACTGTTCTAGGTACTTTATATAAGTAGAATCATTGTTATTAGTTGTTGTTTTGTGTCTGGCTTATTTCACTTAGCACAATGTCCTCTTTAAAAAGATATTTTAATAGATCTTTCTCTTGGACCTTAAACTCTGACCTTTTAACAGCATAGGAATAGCTTCAATGTTAGGGAGTTCATAATATTTCAACACAGCATAATATGGCAAAACAGTGTCCAGAGTGTGTGTAAAAGTCCTGCTGGGTCTCCATGACAAAGATATGAGCATCCTGAATTATCAGCTATGGTTTATATCTGTGTGCTTCCTTAGATGACATAAGAGCAGCAGAAGGATAGCTCTTTCATGCACCTTTTTCTAAGTCGTTATTCTATTTTTCTATCAGTTTTATTTTTTGGCTCTGACTGATCACTGTAGGCTACCTATTCCTGAGTCAACTAATAGACACACACAGTGGACTTTCACATGTCTGGGCTTCCCTTGTGGCTCAGCTGATAATAGAATCCACCTGCAATGCAGCAGACCCTGGTTTGATCCCTGGGTTGGGAAGATCCCCTGGAGAAGGGAAAGGCTACCCACTCCAGTATTCTAGCCTGGAGAATTCTATGGAATGTATTCCATGGGGTTGCAAAGAGTCGGGCATGGCTGAACGACTTTCACTTCACTTCACGTCTCTTTTCTTCAAGCTGAATGGTGTATACAAATAGGAAGCTATTTTTAAATAATCTCATTCTGTGTTTATATTAAAACAGGAACAACTTGCATCTTCACCACCTTGTATTATTTTGTCCAGTTACATGACTGATCTATTTTGAGTTTTCTCTGTCCTCCAACAATTTTTATGAATAACTACTCAGAAGGATGGAAACCCCTTGGTCTAGTAGTCATATGAGAAGTCATCATGACTCACCAGCAGCTTCGTCTTCCAGAAAGCACCTGAATTCTTTCTCTTTTTTCNGAAGGCCCAGCTAACATGTGATTATAATAAAGCAAGCTGCAGGCTAATATTGTGGTGTGAAGCATGAGGGGGGCTCAGGTACTCAGGGAAAATAAGTAACTCAGTTTAGGTCAATGGATCTCTGCCTTGAGTGTTGATTAGGACCCCTGGAGAGTTAAAAAAAAATACCAAATACCCTGGACACACCATTGACCAGTTAAACCAAAATCTCTAGGCTGTAGCTTGAGGACCAGTAATTTTTCAGTTCTCTGGTGATTCTTATGTGGAGCCTGGTTTGGGAAACACTGGTTTAGGCTGTGATGCTGTGAGGGTTATCAGAGGAAGCTGAATTCTTGAGGCTGAAGCTTCAGAATGGTCCCCAGTTGGCCAAATGTAAAGGAGGGAACCATGAGTGGGATGGGAGAGTTAAGCTGGTGCTGGAACACAGGGGTCTTAAATTACATTCTAAAGAAATGCTTTGTGTAAGGCAATTAGTGTTGGCTCAGGGCAGATTGTCAGTAAATGACAGTGATGGCTATTAATTTCTTAGAATCATTTGCATGTAGGAAGGGAGGGACATTCTAATTATGTCTGCTCAAGGGTCTTATGGAAAATTAATTTTCACATCATTTTGGTATCCCAGCCCCATGAGTGGGAAGAAGAGGTTGCATTATCTGGGTTACTGGTTTCATTCCATTCAAATTGTGTTTTCTGAGTCTGAGTGACTAATTCCTCACTTGATATTTTCATTGTGGTGGTGGCTCAGAGGTTAAAGTGTCTGCCTCCAATGTGAAAGACCTGGGTTCGATGTCTGGTCAGGAAGATCCCCTGGAGAAGGAAATGGTAACCCACTCCAGTATTCTTGCCTATAGAAATCCCATGGACAGAGAAGACTGGTAGGCTACGGTCCACAGGGTCGCAAAGAGTCGGACATGACTGAGTGACTTCACTATACACTATACTATAAGATACACTTAACACAAAACTTTCCATTTTAACTATTTTTAAGTGTACAGTTCAGTGGCATTAACTACAGTCACATTGTTGTGTAACGATCACCACAAATTATATGCAGAACCTTTTCATCATCCCCCAATGAAACTATGTACCCACTAAATAGGAATTCCCCATCCCTCGTTCCCCAGGCTCCTGTAACTGCTAGTCTGCTTTCAGTCTCTGTAATTTGACTGTTCTAGGTACTTTATATAAGTAGAATCATTGTTATTAGTTGTTGTTTTGTGTCTGGCTTATTTCACTTAGCACAATGTCCTCTTTAAAAAGATATTTTAATAGATCTTTCTCTTGGACCTTAAACTCTGACCTTTTAACAGCATAGGAATAGCTTCAATGTTAGGGAGTTCATAATATTTCAACACAGCATAATATGGCAAAACAGTGTCCAGAGTGTGTGTAAAAGTCCTGCTGGGTCTCCATGACAAAGATATGAGCATCCTGAATTATCAGCTATGGTTTATATCTGTGTGCTTCCTTAGATGACATAAGAGCAGCAGAAGGATAGCTCTTTCATGCACCTTTTTCTAAGTCGTTATTCTATTTTTCTATCAGTTTTATTTTTTGGCTCTGACTGATCACTGTAGGCTACCTATTCCTGAGTCAACTAATAGACACACACAGTGGACTTTCACATGTCTGGGCTTCCCTTGTGGCTCAGCTGATAATAGAATCCACCTGCAATGCAGCAGACCCTGGTTTGATCCCTGGGTTGGGAAGATCCCCTGGAGAAGGGAAAGGCTACCCACTCCAGTATTCTAGCCTGGAGAATTCTATGGAATGTATTCCATGGGGTTGCAAAGAGTCGGGCATGGCTGAACGACTTTCACTTCACTTCACGTCTCTTTTCTTCAAGCTGAATGGTGTATACAAATAGGAAGCTATTTTTAAATAATCTCATTCTGTGTTTATATTAAAACAGGAACAACTTGCATCTTCACCACCTTGTATTATTTTGTCCAGTTACATGACTGATCTATTTTGAGTTTTCTCTGTCCTCCAACAATTTTTATGAATAACTACTCAGAAGGATGGAAACCCCTTGGTCTAGTAGTCATATGAGAAGTCATCATGACTCACCAGCAGCTTCGTCTTCCAGAAAGCACCTGAATTCTTTCTCTTTTTTCTTTACATATCCCTTTCTTAAAATTTTATTTATTCAAAAGCACTTCTTATGTCCCTACTGTATGTCAAGTAGCTCAGTGGCAAAGAACCCACCTGCCACTGCAGGAAGCGCAGGAGACGGTTCAAGCCCTGGGATGGGAAGATCCCCAGAAGGAGGAAATGGCAACCCAGTCCAGTATTCTTGCCTGGGAAGTTCCATGGACAGAGGAGCCTGGTGGGCAACAGTCCGTGGAGTCACAAAGAACTGGACACGACTGAGTGATTGAGCATGCCATGTATGTCAGGCACCACGTGAGAGCCCAGAACAAACAAAATTGATGTAGGGTCTATTCTTGAAGTGTGTAGTGGATTTGGTATCAGTTGTTGGTTTGGATAGTTGATTTCTGATTCACAGTCTTCTAGCGCTAAATGCAGTAGTGGACCATGTATTCGTATATGTTTCTTTCTTTCTTTTTTGTAACTTGAGAAGGTAGAACCACTTAAGGGGCTCTAGCTGACTGGCTGCCATGATGCCCCACAGGGTGGCAAAATTCCTGTCACCTGGCTCTGACGTTAGATCTGTAGTTCTGGAACTTTATACACCAGTGCCTCGTGAAAGACCTCTTGACATGAGAGGAGAGAACAGACTCAAGTTATGAGAGAATGATAATCCAAATGTTGATTTATTCATTTTGATGGAGAATATCCATTTCCAGCTACAAATTATTTGTTTTTATCATTTTATAAATCCTTCTTGCATCAGGGTAGCTGAAGGGCTGAATTCATAGTCAAAGGGATACGAAGTGAAGACAAAATTGAAATTATGTAGGTGATCTCGGGGGGTCTTTTATCCAGACCAAGGGGATGCCTAGTATAAATCCAAACCCTATAGCCAAGAGCACGTGGAGAGGGAACTGATTGGATCCCACCAACCGTGTCTGCCCAGTGATGGATCCTTACCACGCCCTCCTTCTTTCTGCTTCTAGGCTGATTACTGGTCTGAGTGACACATTCCCTCATCCCATATGCTAACATCATCAAGACTGAGCACTACAGTCAGATCATACTCTTAATTTAGCCTTTCCATCTCTTATCTTTGCATAACTCTGATCTCATCTGTAATAGGTTATGATTGCTGGCCAAACTCTCAAGCATTCTAGGACTCTTTTGTTCCTCTTTCTAATCAGATTATTTTCTGCCTCCATCTATGACTGCATTTGAAGAAAGTCCTGTACTTCTTTAGCATGGAAACATTATCCTTACAAAAGCCATGAGAGTTCTTGTGGTTTTTTTGGTTATGACTTTCTATTCCTTCGTCCGTTGAATCCATTTCTACTATATTTGCCTATCAACTAATTTTAAGGAAATGCTTTGAATGGATTTAAGACCCAAGTTTTCAGAAAAAGAAAGTCTGGTTCTTCATCATGACCTAGACCCCAAGGGTTTAGTTTGAAAATATCAGTAACACTCATTTTCACACTCCATCACTTTCTCTGGGATCCCGTTTTACCCTGAGGCTGTGTCAGTTTCCTCCTCTGATGCTTGTCTTCTTTCACATATGGGCCCTTTCTAAGTGGTAGTGTTTTGACTGGGCCCATCTTGAATTTATGTGCCATTTTTATGAGTCATTGAAGTGTGATAAGATAAGAAGCCAGGTGCTGTATCCATCCTAATTCTGAGCCTATATCCAGATGTCTTTATATTTTCCAAATATTGTTGTCTTACATTTCATACTTTTGTATTCTATTCCAGATAACTTTATATTTCTTAGCTGCACAGAACTGAATTCCTTTCATCCATGAACTTCTAACAGTGACTTCGCACCCTGGACTTCATTATCCCTTTGCCACCATCTGTTAGTAAATACAGACTATAGAGTTTAACCCTTTATACTTTCTGCCTGGGAATCTTGTGCGTTAATATCATCTTTGTCATCACTTTAGATATTGCTTACCTCGGAAAAATCAATGTGCTGGCTAGTGGCGTTTTCACTTCCCATTTTAGGACTTTTGGGTGTGATGCATTTTAAGAACTGTCCAGTGTATTAATAATAGATGAGAGATGGCGTCATATGAGCACATGGGGCCTTGGTGATTAAGGTCCCTGGGGATTCAGAAGAGCAAATTATAAAGCACATTTTATGTCTTGGAAAGAGAGCAGATACTATAATGAATTTTTAAGTTAGCAATTTGTTTAGTCTCCTGAGGCCCTGGCAGCTTGCTGAGGTTACAGGGGTAAAAAGTACCTGCAGGGAGGAATTTCTCAGTCAGAACCAACATTTAAAGTAGTGGTGTGTTAATGCTTAAAAAGAAATCCTGCATGCATTTTTTATAGCTTCTAGCTTTTGCAGCTGGATCTGACGAATGATGCTCCAAGAAGTTGAGCCAGCTTGCCATTTTCCAGGCTCTAGCTCCATTATTTATGTCTTTCCCAATAAAGCCTATGGCACATTCTTAAAGACTTGGCTTTGCTAAAAGTACCTGAATGGAGACTGGTAGCAAATGCCATTGGGCCTTCATTGTTTTTCCTTAGCCCTGCTGTTCTTATCTAGGTGTACTCAGTGATTTAACTTAATATCAAGTAACATTTTCAGAGATTCTGAGTTCATGGGGGTTTTTTGAAAAGTGAATCTTATATGATTAGTGTTTGATTAAGTGTTCAAAGAAGACAGTTTCTATCACAATGTCAAGTAGAAATGTATCATTAAAAAATTGGATCAGAACTCAAAGATACATTGAAGATTCTATGAGTTTTTATGATGTTAGCACAGAGGAACTTCATTTTAAAAAGAGAAACCATGTATTTTGGCAGTCTTCAGCAGTAGGCTAAAGAAGTTATGACCTAAATTCAAATGTAGTCCTGTAGACCGTAGCTTTTTAAGAGACCAAAATCCTGGACGCAAGGAATATATAATCCACTCCCCTCTCCACCCCCATCAGAGAAGAAGCTATGGACCTTGACTCCTGGACAGATTGACTAACTCCCGATACTTTGTTTAATATGTGAGCCCCATACAGGCCTTGATTGCAAATATAGTCCCATTATGCTGTTGCCAGGTTATGGCCATGGGTTTTTCTCCTCAAATATCCCTCTGTATTTCAGACATTCCCAAGGTGGTATCTGCTGTGTTTATGAACTTAACTACTCAAATTCTTCTCTTGCCTCCTCACTAAGCTCCTTCTGCTTCCCTGGGAATGTCTCTGGGCACAGAGCTGTAACAGGGAAGAGTGAATTTCACTCTCCATGCTAGGTCTGTTTCTTTGGTGGCTTTTGTTATTATAATCATACTTAATGGCCTGCCTCGGAGAATCCTGCCCCTCTGCCTGACTGTTAAGCTGAAGTGCCATTGTTCAGAACCCTGTCCACTTGTGGATGGCAGGCAGGAAGAAATTAATACACACCCCTGCCTAAGGCTTGCCATTCTAGCAGACCAGCTCAGTTCTGTTCACTTGCTCAATCGTGTGCAACTCTTTGCAACCCCATGGACTGCAGCTTGCCAGGCTTCCCTGTTCATCGCCAACTCCTGGAGCTTGCTGAAACTCATGTCCATCAAGTCAGTGATGCCATCCAACCAGCTCATTTTCTGTCATCCCCTTCTCCTCCTGCCCTCAGTCTTTCTCAGAATCAGGGTCTTTTCAAATGAGTCATTTCTTCGCATCAGGTGGCCAAAGTATTAGAGTTTCAGCTTTCAACATCAGTCGTTCCAATGAATATTCAGAACTGATTTCCTTTAGGATTGACTGGTTTGATCTCCTTGCAGTCCAAGGGATGTTCAAGAGTCTTCTCCAACACCACAGTTCAAAAGCATCAATTCTTTGGCACTCAGCTTTCTTCACGGTCCAACTCTCACATCCATACATGACTACTGGAAAAACCACAGCTTTTACTACATGGACATTTGTCGGCAAAATAATATGTCTGCTTTTTAATATGTTGTCTAGGTTGGTCATAGCTTTTCTTCCAAGGAGCAAGCGTCTTTTAATTTCATGGCTACAGTCACCATCTGCAGTGATTTTAGAGCCCAAGAGAATAAAGTCTGTCACTGTTTCCATTGTTTCCCCATCTATTTGCCATGAAATGATGGGACTGGATGCCATGATCTTAGTTTCTTGAATGTTGAGCTTTAAGCCAGCTTTTTCACTCTCCTCTTTCACTTTCATCAAGAGGCTCTCTAGTTCCTCTTCGTTTTCTGCCATAAGGGTGGTGTTATCTGCATATCTGAGGTTATTGATGTTTCTCTTGGCAATCTTAATTCCAGCTTGTGCTTCCTCCAGCCTGGCATTTCACATGATGTGCTCTGCATACAAGTTAAATAAACAGGCTGACAATATATAGCCTTGTTGTACTCCTTTCCCAATTTGGAACTAGTCTGTTGTTCCATGTGGATGGCAGGAAGTAAGAAATTAACACATCCCCCGCCCTGAGGCTTGCCATTCTAGCAGATACTTGTAAGATTAAGTGGCTTTTTTCTTTGTTTCCCCCTCTTCCCTATCTCTTATCCATAAAAGGACCTGGCATCCAGACCGTGACAAGGTGGTTATTCGGAGACGTTAGTGTGCCATCTTCTCAGTCAGTTGGCTTTCCAAGTAAAGTCGGATTCCTTGCCTCAGCACCTCGTCCTCAATTCCCTGGCTTGTCATGTGGTAAGCAGAGTGAGCTTGGAGTGGGTAACAGCCAGTTCTATACTATGGTTTTTCAGTCTGTTGTGGGATGAGATGGGCGTCATCTCCAAGCCCTTCAGTTTCATGATTAAACCCTCTCACCATCATTGTTCAGCCCAGAGCTTTGGGCAGTAAAGGGGAAAACTCCATCCTATTCCATCTATCTCTCTATCTTCCCTTTTCTGGGCACCCTTGCTAACCCGGGAAAGAACTGCTTCTTTAGTCAAGAAACGATCCTCTTTGATTACTGACTCATGCTGATAAATTTCTGCAAGGATCACTAGGTCACCACTTCTGCAGACCACCATTTGAACACAGGACACCCAGCTGAAAATGCAGTTTTACTTGAAAACAGGAAATAAAGGAGCTTTGGAAATACACTAGTCAGTGCAGAAGTGAGTTTTCAGACAAGCTTAAAGGACAAGCAGGCCTCATTCGAGTAATGTTAATACCTTTTGATTGGTCCTTGAGAGTCTCTGCTGGCCATGATAAATAGTGCTTGTTTATTTATCCTTCATTTCTCTGAGCTGGATGCTATAAAAAGGATATAAACCCTGAAGAAACTTCAAAATGGAGTAGTGTTTCTATCCTCAAGAAGTAACACCTAAAGATTATCTATTGTATATAATTCTTTCATGTGTACACTCTTTCAGTCTCTCTCTAAACGCACATGCATTCTGTATATGATATTATCTTCCTTTTTTCTCCTTTATTGGTATATATAGATTACCTTATTTTTAATAGATATTTGATATATTATGTATAAAATTATAATTTTGTCAACTAGCCATCCATTCATGGATGTTTGAATTATGAAATTTTGTATTTGGAAACAACGTAATATATTACGAGATTTATCTGTCTTTAGTAACCACTGAATGCCTGCCAGTGTCACAGTGCATTTTTCAGCAGAATCAAGTCTGAATATTTTGTTCTGATGATTCTACTCTATGTTCACAGCAGGAAAGAACTTTGCAGAAGGATCTTGTTTGTGCTTATTCCTTCTAAGTAAATCCTTTGTGCGTTTTAATTATACATTTGCCAAGTCATTAGTGTTACAGTGTGGTTGAGAGCATAAACTCATTTCAAAAGTATGTTTGGAATTTTGTAGTTTTACAGTTCACAGCAAGAACCAAACTGATTCAATACTTTCCAATAAATAATACCTTTAATCACTGTCCTACTTAAGCTGGTATGTAATTATTCTTTGTTGTATGATAGAACCAGAACTGTGATTAATTACTTTTCTGATTCTTTCTTTCTGCTCTGTTGTGCCTGCACTGTCAGCCCCTCCCTGTTATAGACAGATGCAGGAGGCTCTCACCCCCTGGCTTCCTGCACAGGCCACCACACTGCCAAGGTCAGCAGGAGAGGACTGTTGCCCCAGTGACCCCACTTGTTCAGCTTGACCTGAACACCCAGCCTCTCCAAGGGTTCATTAGAACTGATCCCATCATGCTTCACATTCCACCAGAAGGCCACACCCCTCCAAGGCTTCCACAGGGTCTGTGCCCTTTGCCACCACTCACCACCTCCACTCATCTGACCCAATTTCGTGCTCTTCTCCAACCTCCCAACACTCTTGCCTGTGCCATTTGGAACTGATGGACTGTCAGGGCAAACTGCTACTCTCAGTGCCCTCACCACCTGCCTGACCTAATTTAAACCTGGGTGCTTCCTATGGACACCTCCTCACCTGCACTCTCTCCTGTGGAAGCAGCTCATTATCAATGTTGTCTTGTACTTCTTCTTATTATTATGTTATTATTATTAGTAATAGTTACAGTGCAAATACCACAGGCCCTGGAGCTTGGAGTGAGTGTCCTCCTAGCACCCCATTGCAGCTTTTGGACCACAGCTCTTCTTTCTTCCTTTAAACACTCAGCTCCTTTGAGTTTCGTGCCTTCAGACTTTACTGCCCACCTCTGTTGCTGTTACCTACGTTCCCTAGGTCCTTCCTATTCACTGCTCACAATGCTGTTTCACTGTCTCTTATCACTAGTTCCTAGCATTGTTCCAGGGAATTTGCATCTAGTACCTTGCTTCTTTGATCCTGAATTGGTTCTCTCCCCTTCAGCCATTCCTACAGTCCTAACTTTAACCTTTCTGTTACTAATAACTAGACTCCCTCCAAAATCTTTCCTGCAGGCATTCATCTCTTGACTGGTTTCTTCTAAGCTTCCAACTTGCCTTTTCTAGTCATCACATTTCAGATCATTCAGACCTTTAATCCACTGACCTTTTTGTCTCTTTGTTTTTCTTTTACTATCATGCTTTCTGCTCCTATTGTTTATTCCCTCCATATCCAGCTTAGATTCTTTGTTCTGTCACTATGATCACTCCCCAGCAAATATCTGTACCCTCTCCTGTTTCCCTCCCTCTCTTAAACCTGAAACTAAATAATTAATGTGGAGAAAAAACACTCAAGCATGTTAGCCAGCTCCTCTTTAAAATCTTGGCCAGTGCACCATAATTCTACTTTATTTCCATGATATATTAGCTTTCCCCTTCCCTAAAATGACTATTTCACTTGTTTTCCTCTCTCCTAAATTATTCACCCCACTTGCACTAATCAGATGATCTTGCTTTATATACTGCTTAATAAAATAATAAAGCAGGAACCCCCCCATCTGTCTGTCATTCCATCAAACAACTTCTTTCTACCTGTAACCACAGTCTCTATTTCACTTCTATTTCTGTGGATGAAGCTCTCCTGAGTGTATTTTCTTATTTAAAAATTTTAAGTTGAATTATAATTGATTTACCATATTATATTAGTCTCAGGTATGTGCTGTGCTGTGTGTGATAAGTTGCTTCAGTCTTGTCTGACTCTGTATGACTCTATGGACTCTAGCCTACCAGTTTCTGTGTCCATGGGACTCTCCAGGCAAGAATACTGGGGTGGGTTGTCATGCTCTTCTCCAAGAAATCTTCCTGACCCAGGGATCAGACCCATGTCACTTGTGTCTCCTGAATTGGCAGGCGGGTTCTTTACTGCTAGTACCACCTGAGAAGCCCAGTTTCAGGTATACAGTATAGAAATTCAATATTTTTATAGGTTACAAAATGATCACCACAATAAATCTAGCTACCACCTGTCACTGTACAAAGTGATTATATTATTATTGGCTATATTCTCTATGCTGGACAAACTTGAGCATATTGAACACCAACTTGTCCTTATGTCCTGGTTCTATATACTGAAAAAAAACAAAAACAAAAAAACCCAAAAATGCACAATGTGAGAGCTGTGAGTTTCAGTTTTATTATGGAACTTAAGGCTATATACCAGGAGACAGCCCCTTAGATAGCTCTGAAGAACTGCTTCACTAGGGCTAGGGGAGGAGCCCCTCAGGATATATAAAAACTTTTTGGACTGGAGAATACCTGTAGTCAAGCATGCATCCTGGCAAAAAGTTACTGCTAGCCACAAATACCAGATATCTCAGTTAATGAATTTAGTGCTTTCCTATGTATGGGAAATGCAAAATGCCATTTCAGTGGGGTCATTGAAATTCTTCCTTAGATATACATTTTAACCATCTAGGGGTTCGTATGTCCAAAACACAGAATACCTCATCCTGAATTCCTTTCATGGTGTCCTTCTAGGTCAGCGACTGCAGTGGGTAATGACTTGACCCTTCTAGAACTGGAGTGGTGGATAATATACTTTGTTCACAGTCCGTGTCCCTTCTCATGCCTTGGGGACTGGGCTCCAGTGGTAGAGTGTCTTAATGGCTAAGTACACAGACTCTGGAGTCAGACTTCATGAATTTTCGTCCCTGCTACCTTCCAGGGTATGAGCTTAGGAAAATTACATAACTTTCTCTGTGACCCAGCTGCCCCACTTATAAAATGAGGTGTTAATGTACTCTACTCTGCAGAGTTCTTACGCAGACAAAAGGGGTGAATTTACTGATGTGCACAGGACGGGCTGAGTCTGCCTTAGCCCTTCTCTTCCGCACACGTATATGCTCTAGTAATTTCACATTGAACAAACAGACCCTTCCCTTCTCTTCACATCTCCCCAGCCCCCCAACTCCCATTTTGTTTCTCTGCTCCTCCAAACCCCAAGTTTTCTTGATTCCACCTGCTTCTCTCTCACTGTCAATCTTCTCGCTTTAGTCCAAGGCTTCTCTTGCCTGAATTGCTGCAGTGGTTTTTTGATATATTCATTGTTAATCAGATAATGTCACTGACTTTGAAAACCTCTCCCAGGAATAAAACCAACACGTGCATTCTGGCATAGAGTCCCACAAGATCGGGACTCATCAGCTATTGTCTCAATGATACTGAAGAGCAAATCACCATAAAATCTCTGGCTTAAAACAACTCTCATTCTCCTGAATCTGCTGACGACTGCTGGTTTGCCCACATTCTTGCAGAGTGGCCAGGGGCTGGCTGCTTGCGTGTCTCAGCACAATTGTTGTGTGCCATCTGCTTATATCACATCAGCCAAAGAAAATGTCACAGCCCAAAGTCCAGGGATGAGAAAATACTTCCTCTTTTGTGAGAGGAATTGCAAAGTGGCATGGCAAAGGGCATGGACATATGTGTGTGTGCACGAGCACAGGTGTGCACATGAGGGAGAGGGAGAAGGGGAGAGAGTCTACTATTTCAATTTACCACACCATCCTCTGACATCTCGCATCGGTGACCTTGACCTCACCCACAGTGTTCTAGCCACAGGGGGTCTTGTCCTTGTTCCTTGAGCATAACCAATTCCTTCCTATTCTGGGACTGTTTGTACCACATTACACTATGCTGTAAATTTACAGGTAGATTTAGCACTGAAGTTTGTTTTCCAGAGAATTCCAGTGACATGACAGCTATTCCTTCTCTTCATTGTTTTTAGCCCTTAAATTTTATTTTTGATGATCTATACCCTTAGAGCCTTCATTGACTTGAAGATAGATCTGAAAGCCTTTCAGATTCACCATCAAATCAATAAAACATTTTTATTTTCCTCTAATACTGTAAAACCTTCCAAAAGATGAAAAACAAATTAATTTGCTCTACATTTGTTCCATAAGAATAATGGAGAGTAGGCAGAACACTATGAGGAAAAAGTAAATTTAATAGAACTTTAGAAGCTAGGAGTGGAGATGACTTGGATTTTGTGAACTTCTGTATTTAATAAATGTCATTTTCCAAACATTTGTGAGCTAATATTTTTAAAATTCACGTTACATGGCATGCTTGGTGGTCAGCTCGGTGTTAATTTGCCTAGCGTGCGGGGTGTCCTGTTACCTTATACACTACAGGTTGGGGGCGGGGATTGGCCCAGGAGGCACTTCAGCAACAAGTGCAGGGAGGAAAGGGACGAGGGAGCGGGGATTCAAGGCATTGTACTTTTTGCTTCCTCGACAGGTGTTTGAGACCTGGGAGATAAGTCCTGTCACTCACCTCCCCTGTGTCCCCAGGAATATCAGTGAGGACAAGGAATTGGGAAGACTCAGAAGGCAGGAAGGAGGATGGATGAAGCTGGCGGGTATGGGAGCAGTTTGAAAGGGGCCTGGGTCTGGCTTGGCCCCACCCCTTGTACCCTCTGATTGGCTGAAGTGGAACACCAAAAATAGCAGAAGCAGTACACCCTGATAAGCGTTTTGCTGCATAGTCCCACTTTCATGTACCAACAAGGGGTGTTACCAGGATCAAATGAGATGACGCAGATAGCCTATTTCATGAACTATAGTCCTACTTTTAGAGCTTCAGAGGAGAAGGCAATGGCACCCCACTCCAGTACCCTTGCTTAGAAAATCCCATGGATGGAGGAGCCTGGTGGGCTGCAGTCCATGGGGTCGCTAAGAGTCGGACATGACTGAGCGACTTTACGTTCACTTTTCAGTTTCATGCACTGGAGAAGGAAATGGCGACCCACTCCAGTGTTCTTGCCTGGAGAATCTCAGGGACGGAGAAGCTTGGTGGGAGGTCGTCTATGGGGTCGCACAGAGTCGTACACAACTGAAGTGACTTAGCAGCAGCAGAACTTGCAGAAATCTGTATTTTTTTCTCCCAAATTTTTAAATTGGAGTATAATTGCTTTACAATGTTGTATTAGTTTCCACTGTACAGCAAAGCGAATCAGCTGTATGTTTACATATATCCCCTCTCTCTTGAGTCTGTCTTCCACCCCTCCCTACCCTCCATGTCTTTCTCTGCAGAAGGATTGTTCATCCTCACCCCATTGCTATCAGGCTCGGTCATGTGGCTTGCTTTGGCTAGTAACCTGTGAGCGGAAGTCCTGTGTCATCTCTGGGCAGAAGCTATAAGAGCCAGCCCGTTGCTCTCCCATTGTTCCCTCTTCTCTGCCTCGGTCTTTGTTAGGATGAAGCCTCTGTTGGCTTGGGTTCCCTGGTGATTGAATCAATGAGCAAGTAAAGCCCAGGGATATGCACATGACTGCGAAATAAAGGTGGTTTTCATTGCTGTGACTTTTCCCATTCTTTGATCCTGCAGAATAGCCTAGCCCAGCCTGAATGATACACAGTTGACCTCTGGAAGTCTTAGGTTGTTTCTGGAAATTAGTGAGCAGTTATGAAATATAACTGCTGCTATCAGTATAAGTTTGAAATACTTAGAAAAAAGCAGAGGAAAGATCCTATCTTGGTTTCAGTTTGAACAGAAGAGAAAGATGCTTATTTATTCATTGTTGGATTTTTTATTTTTCTCCATGTCTTATACTTCGGTCTTTAGCTGGAGTTTGGTTTATGATTGGCATGTACACATCCCAGTGTGCAGAAAACACAACATAGTGTATTTCTTTACTGTCAGTGTACAAATTTTATATATATTTTTATATTAGTGCTAGAGGATAAAACTGATTATTGCATTTAAAAGTACTTTATATATTTATGTTCCATTATCTTTTTATGTAGTTTTGTGTACTTTATGGAAAAATATCATCTATGACATAAATTAACTTGTTTGAAGGCAGTTAATAATGTCACCACAATTTCTATGGTAAAAATTATGTAATTTAAAAATGAAGGAGGAAGTTTATTTCATTTTTTGTAATTAAGTAACATTTATTTGTTATTGTGCTGAGGCTTTGTTGCTACACACAGGCTTTCTCTAGTTGTGGTGAGAAGGCTACTTTTCATTGCAGTGCACAGGCTTCTCATTGCAGGGGCTTCTCTTGTCTCGAAGCACAGGCTCTAAGCGTACGGGCTCCAGTAGTTGCAGCCTGTGGGCTCAGCAGTTGAGGCTTTGGGCTCTGGGCTCTGGAGCTCGTGCTCAGTCGCTGTGGCGCACAGGCTTTAGTTGCCAGAGGCATCTGGAATCTTCCCAGGTCAGGGACCAAGCCTGTGTCCCCTGCATTGGCAGGTGGATTCCTGCCCACTGTACCACCAGAGAAGTCCAGAAAGGTTTATTTTTAAAGATTTATTTTAACAAACTAAGGCTATCTGAAACCATCATGCATTTATTTTTAAGTGAAAGTAGAAATACATTAAAAATATTACTGTCATTGAAATGTATTCATGAAATAAATGGTGAACTTTTTTATTTAAACAAATCTGCACCCCAGGGGAGGTGTATGAGATTTTTAAAAATTCAAGTCATGTGTCTTGGCCAGAGGAAAATAGAGCAGATGACTTTACAAGGCTGCTTTACGTGTGTGTGTGTCTCTCTCTCTGTGTGTCTCTCTCTGTGTGTGTATCTGTGTATGTGTAGTCTTGCACGTGTGTGAATTTGTGTACATGTGTATGTGGAGTATATATGTGTGGAGAGAAGGAGAAAGATTTATTCTTTCTAATTTTGTTTTTAGGATATTTATTGTATTCTTGTACAGAAAGTATAACAATATCAAGAAACATGCAACTTCCTAAGGCAGGGATTTTCTGTAGATCTTACAGTTTTAAAAGACTCATTAACAAATTCATTTGATAGTTTTGACTTGAAGTTTGGAATAATCTCCAACAAATGTTTACTGTGGTGGAAGGCAGCAGGGGCTGTTGAGAAACACATGTGCCTTGAAGACACACAGACCTGGATCTGAGTCCCAAGGTTATCACTTCTTAGTGATGTATATTTAGGAAAGTAAATATACCTTTTACCCTCAGGTTTTTTTTCTTTCATATATAAAATGGGAAAATGAGAGTAGATCATAAGGAACAAAATGTGTCTAAGTACATCAGATTCAGAAGTCAAGGTAGGGAGAATCAAGATGAATGGGTACTTTCAAGAGAAGCTTCACCTATCAGTCTTTAGTAAAGACTATTGATCTCACAGTGGCATAGTCAGATCACCACCTTAATAGCATCTGAGAAACAGGAAAACCACTATGTGTCTTTGCAAAAGATTAACCATACCATGCGGAGAAGGCAATGGCACCCTACTCCCGTACTCTTGCCTGGAAAATCCCATGGGCGGAGGAGCCTGGTAGACTGCAGTCCATGGGGTCGCAAAGAGTTGGACACGATTGAGTGACTTCACTTTCACTTTTCACTTTCGTGCATTGGAGAAGGAAATGGCAACCCACTCCAGTGTTCTTGCCTGGAGAATCCCAGGGATGGGGGAGCTCGGTGGGCTGCCGTCTATGGGGTCACACAGAGTCAGACACAACTGAAGTGACTTAGCAGCAGCAACCATACCATGATATGTAATGTCAATTCTAAACGACAGTGAAGTGAAGAATAACTATTGATATTATGGGTACATGTGAATTCTGTGTTATTACTTGAATGGAATAGCACTGTTGTAGCTTGGGAGTTTGCTTCAAAAGTGATATTTTCCCTTCCAAGGAAAATTTAAAAATGCATTTCAAGGCGTTTTGCTATTATGGAGTCCTATGCACCATATTGGGTGTCCCAGGTGGCAGCAGTGGTAAAGAACTCGCCTGCCAATGCAGGAGACATAAAAGACCCGGGTTCAATCCCTGGGTCAAGAAAATCTCCTGGAGGAGGGCATGGCAACCCACTCCAGTATTCTGGCCTGAAGAATCCCGTGGACAGAGGAGCCTGGTGGGCTACAGTCTATAGCATCGCACAGTCGAACATGACTAAAGTGACTTTGCATACACACATGCGTATGCCATATTATCTTACGAAGAAACTGGAGCCCCCAGACCAGTGGGAGGTTTGTGGAGGTATAATAGAGCGCATATGGCATGTTAGCAAGGAACTGGGTTTTTTGGTGCTGGTGTTATCTCTAATTAGCTCTACAACTTTGGACAAGTTCCTATTTTAAAGTATGTTTGGATACACGTGTATTAACCTTGCTTCTAGTGTCTGTAAATTTGATGCTTTAATATCTGCTTATATGCGTATGCTGGACATGCCTTGTTCTGGACAACCCAATAATATACTTCAGTCACCTTCCTTCACCCCCGGCCTCTCTCATTGACTCTCTGCCCTCCCCAACCCCCAGGAGGAGCCCTCTCTCCAGGGGCACACTTTTGCAATACAAACTAGCCAATCCAGAGTCCGCATCACCAACCATCTCCTTAATGAGGCTCTTACACTCTGGGCCATTGCACACTTTTCCTAGTGACATCAGGACCAGGTACCAGACAACTGGGGACAGCTCCTGTGCCCCAGAGATGCTGAAAGTATTCAAACTAGTCAACCATAAACCTGCTTTGTCACCCCTGTTCTTTTCAGGGAAACCAGTTAAGGCTCTTGACTGATCATCGTTCCCCTCTCCCTCTGCTGAGTGTTCAACCCTGGCTCCTCCTCACGTGGCCCCTCCTCTTGGGAACTGTCTTTTCAGTGGCAGTCATCAGCTTGGCCTCACTACTCCCCAGATTTTCTGTGAATATACTCTATTTTAAGACAGTAAGGAACTTATTCCACGTAACTATAGTGGAGGCTTGGGAGGATGAGAAATGGGAACTGTGGAGAGAGTTTCCCAGGTTGCAGGGACCACTCGTCTTTGCTTTGCTCCGTGAACCTGCTTCATTCCTCTCGCTGTCTCAGAGCTGCTTCCTTGGCTGTCCTGCACTTGACTGCTCCAATGGTGCCCTTGGCTGACAAATCTGTTCAAATCCAGCATTCATATCTTACTGCCTTGGGCTTTCTCTGTCCTTCTTCCTAATTCCTGTGGGTGAAAAAAAATCTGATCCGGAAAAAAAAACAAAAAACATTTCAGCCTTGGGTCAGCTGTCAGTTAGTCAGCTATAGCCAGAAGGTAGGATGGACATGGCTTACAGAGGGGAAGTGGCAGAAGCAAGACCATTGACTAATGTCTGCTCCCTGAAGGCATTTTGCAGTATTTTTTCAAAGAAGTATTTAAAGAGAGTCTATTTTAAAAAGTCATAAATAACTGAAAAAATGTCTACTATTCTTCAAAATCAGATTTGTTTGGTCAGGTTCATTTCCCAAAGAACGAAGATAAAATTGAGCCATCTAGAATGCTGTTACTTCCAAGCTCCTGATAGGAATTATAAAATGAAGACTTCCTAGAGTTCTGAAGCAAATTTTTTAAAAAGTCACACCTGTTGTTTTATAAGTTACATTATAAGTAAACGATAAAGTATATTGTTTGGAACTTTGGGAAAGCTAAAACTTGGAAATTATTTATCAATAAAGGAAGAGTTGTTTCAAAGATCCAGTTGAAATATTATGAAAGGCTAGGAAATATGTAGTCGTAACCACAAGTATACCTATTAGAGCTTGAAAAGATTGAAGGTCAGGGTAAAGGGATTTGAAAAAACTGGCTAAAATAAAGAATCCAACGTTAGAACCTATGATTTTAAAAATGGAGATGATTTAACTATTTTGGTCTCAAGAGGCATTCCGCAAATGATAGAACTGCAATGGAGCTCCTTTATTATAGGCTGAATGTTTGAGTTCTCCGTCCCCAACTTCATATGCTGAAGCCCTAACACCCAGCATGGCTGTGATTGGAGATGGGATTCCTTAAGAAGTAAAGTTAAACAAGATTATAAGGGCCTGATCTGATAGGACATGTCTTACAAGCAAAGACACCAGAGGGCACTCTCTTCATACTCACGCAATGAGAAGAGGTCATGTGAGGACACAGAGGGAAGGTGGTTGTCTGGAAGCCAGAAAGAAAGCCCTCAGTTCAGGTGCATCTGACTCTTTGTGACCCCATGGACAGCAGCACACCAGGCCTTCCTGTCCATTGCCAACTCCTGGAGTTTAATGTCCATCGAGTTGGTGATGCCATCCAACCATCTCTTCCTCTGCCATCCCCTTCTCCCCCTGCCTTCAATCATTCCCAGCATCAGAGTCTTTTCAAATGAGTCAGTTCTTTCCATCAGGTAGCCAAAGTATTGGAGTTTTAGCTTCAGCATCAGTCCTTCCAATGAATATTCAGGACTGATNACGAATTGCCAGTCTAGGTTTGATGCAGGATGCAGGATGCTTGGGACTGATGCATGGGGATGATCCAGGGAGATGGTGTGGGGTGGGAGGGGGGAGAGGGGGTCGGGATTGGGAGCTCATATATACTCGTGGCTGATTCATGTCAATGTATGGCAAAATGAATACAGTATTGTAAAGCAAAACAAATTAAGAAATAAAAATTAAAATTAAAAAAAGAAATCAATGTAGAGACTTACCTGGCGGTCCAGTGGTTAAGATTCTGTGTTTCCAAGAAAAGGGTTCCATCCCTGAGTCAGGAAATGAGGGTTCCACATGCTGCACAGCATGGCCAAGGGAAAGAAAAGAAATCAATGTAAAGGTTGGATCTTAAGGGCAAACACAAAAAGGCACTCTCAAAAGCTTATTTACTATATGATTATTTAACAGCTTCCGAATGACAAAGTTATAGCAACGAGGAATAGATGGGTGGTTGGGGGAACAGTGTTGGGAGAAGGGTATGACAAGTAATAACACTAGGAAATTCCTTTCTTTTTTTAATATAAATTTATTTATTTTAATTGTAGGTTAATTACTTTACATTATTGTATTGGTTTTGCCATACATCAACATGAATCCGCCACAGGTATATGCGTGCTCCCCATCCTGAACCCTCCGTCCCTCCTCCCTCCCCGAACCAATAGTGACAGAACAGTTCTGTATCCTGATTAAAGTGTTGGCTATTTGAGTCTACACTTGTAAAACTTCATATAACAACAGACCAGAAAAAGAAAAAATATGTGTAAAACTTGTGAGATCTGAATAAAGACTGTACCTGAGTTGATAACATTGAAAAGCATCAATATCCTGGCTTTGACAATGAGCCAAGTTTGTGTAACATGTTATTATTGGGGGAAGCTGGGTGAAGGGTCATTAGGAACTATTTTTATAATTCCTTGTGAGCCTTAGGCTATTTCAAAGGTAAAGTTGATTTTTAAAAATCACTGGAAGGAAATAGATATATGAATGGTTTCTTTTTCTTTTTAATGCCAAGTATAAGTTCTTTGAGTACCTATGGAAGTGATATAAATGTTTTAGGAAAAAAGGAAGGTTTGTAATAATCCATAGCAATTTTCCAGTAGTGGTTTCCTAGATAATGTTTGCTTTTAGTGATGATTTCTTCTTCCATAAATACTTTCCATTTATAGTTATGAATTTGGTCCCTCATTTGTGTGCATTTCTGTATATTTCTGAAGACAGGATGGAGTATTGGAAGAATCTTGACCCGTAGGTGTAGGTGAGGCACAGAAGAGAATTTCTTTCTTTCTTTCTTTTTTGTAGTTTATAAAGGGTAACAGCCTCAGCATTTAAACCTCTGAATCATTCCTTTGCATAGCAAGAATGTGTTTAGATTGAAAAAAAAAAAAAGCTACAAATGAATAAAGTTACCTCCAGTTGCCCTGAAATCCCTAGATGGCTCACTTTTAGGTGTTCTTCAAGGAGGTATTTGGGAAAGGACTGGAATAAACTAGAATAAGATGGTAATATTTTCTGTAATATTGGCCTTGGCAATATAAGATCATGCTCAGAATTGCTAATTTTCTCATTCCAAGGTAAGATCTCTTGGCACTACAGGGATCAAAGTAAATTTTTCCAAAATTAACATTGATGCTTACCCTGAATCTTTAGGTCACTATGATACCAAATCTCAAGACAATAATCCTGAGTCAATTTTCAGTCTCTTCTTAAAACAAAAATAGATGAAGAAGATCTGTTTGATATTCAAGAATGATCCTACATCGCTCAATTATTTAAACAGACTTTGGAGATTTTTGGAAATGGCTTGCTAAAGTTCAATTTCGTTTATAGTTTGGCTATTGTAAACTCTTCTCCAAAGCCTTTGGATGTTTGGGGGTCAAGGGAGGCCACAATAAGAATTAAAACTACAGCTACATGGAGTGTCTATGCAGAATGAAGAATATGACTTCTTTTTATTAAATATGACATAAATAATTACCAAAGTGGACCCTGCTATTTACAGCTTGGTTCTGTGTAGTAGTAGTAGTTGCAGATGAATCAAAATTAACATTTATGAGACATTAATTAGATCTTTTCTAATATCATTCTGTGCCTGTATATCTTCCCTACTTTTCACTGATTTTTGACATAAAGAAAAAAGTGCCCTGGTTCTAGTGAGTCTTATAGAAATTACTGCGAAATATCTCTGGATGGGGTTCTTGTTGGTTTAGGACTCAGCTTTGTCATTCCTTTCTCAGTGGCTCTGCAGACATTTTAAAAATATCTTGAATATCCTGAATGAAGATTTACAGATCCTTAGGATGTAGGTACCGTGAAGGCCAGGGTTATCTGTGCTCCATGCCATGCCTCAATGCTAGAACTGTGCTTGACACAAGTGCTCAATAGCTTTTTTGTTGACTTGATATGGTCAGTTGCTGTTGGGAAAGAACTTTGTCTCTGGACTCAGACTGACCTTGGTTAGGATCATGACTGCCTCTGGGTGACCTGGGACATGTTACTTCCAGGAGCTTTAGTTTTCTCATGTGTAAGCTGCAGTTCAGACTGAAGCACCAAGCACAGAGCTTGGGAAGTACTGAGTGCTGGTTGTTGTTTAATCACTAAGTCATGTCCAACTCTTGCCACCGCATAGACGGTAGCCCATCAGGCGCCTNACTGCCTCTGGGTGACCTGGGACATGTTACTTCCAGGAGCTTTAGTTTTCTCATGTGTAAGCTGCAGTTCAGACTGAAGCACCAAGCACAGAGCTTGGGAAGTACTGAGTGCTGGTTGTTGTTTAATCACTAAGTCATGTCCAACTCTTGCCACCGCATAGACGGTAGCCCATCAGGCGCCTCTGTCCATGGGATTTCCCAGGCAAGAATACTGGAGTGGGTTGCCATTTTCTTCTCCAGGGCATCTTCCTGACCCAGGAAGATGACCTCTGTCTCCTGCAAGGGCAAGGAAATTCTTTACCACTGCTTGGTGAGTGACTGTTCCCTCATTTACTCATATCAGCCCCATCGCTTTCCTGTTAAACGATTTCTGTTTTTCAGAATGTAATTTATTTTAAATGAAGCATTTTGGAGAAGACTATCATGATATTTAAGAGAAATCTCCAGGAGCTGAATTCCTGGACAGTAGAACTCCTTTCTGTATTCCTCAGCTTTACCAGCCCTAAATCAACCAACCACCTCCACATTAGATCCATGCCAACATACACATGCAGAGTGTCTCTTTCTAGATTTCCACCAGTGTTCACATTCATTATTTTGAGGCAGGAGGGGGAAGTTTGGGTTTTGTTGTTTTTATTGATTTTAGTTTTCACTTATCAAATATATTATATTTGACTTCCTTGGATGTCTGGTGTGACTCAAAGAGCTACACATCCAGACCTTTCTTTTTTCTTGACATTCATGGTTGATATATTAAATTCCTCTAATAGATGATTTTCAGGCATTCTAGTCTTTGTGATTTATTACCAATTCTTACTACCACTCAGTTGTGATATAGCTTAAGTCCCTCATTTATTTTATTAATGAATGTTGTAATCAGTTGTTGACTGCTGACTGTATATTTGTGCATTCTAGTGCTGTGAAGGTTAAGTAAGAAAGAAGTTGAGGGTATGGGTTCTATTCTCGGAGAGATAATAAACAGAAAAATGTTAATATATTTATTGTGTTCATAAAATAGCTTAAAAAAGATGTTAAATGAGTGCATTTATGGTTAATTTTTACAGACAAATTCTCTACACATTAGACAACAAGGAAAATATTTGTGAATATAGGCATATGCATGAAAGTGTGATTTAGGCCATATTTATATGTTGTTTTGAAGAGGAAGAATGATCATAATAGGCTGCTTGCTTACACTGTAGGCTGTCCTCCAAACAAGCAGTTGCCAATAAGGGCCAAAAGAAGCCAACGGGCATAAAGAGCTGGTGCCCGTTCAGGAAGGCCCAGAGATAGAAAACCACCATGTGCATGGAATGTGGAGAATTCCATCCTCATCTGGGCCTACAGTACTGTCCAAGGGAACCAATCCAAGAGGCTCTCAGCAGCTGGGGGTAGGAACTCTTAGATCAAGATGGTTCTCTGTAAGGCAAGTGTCAGAACTGTGGGTCAAGGAGGTCTTTCTGAGTAAAAGAGGTGTCATGGTTAGAGTGCCTGTCTGTAAGACATGCTGGGAATGTGGAAGAAAGATGGGATGGTTAAGAACTGGCTGGGACCTGAACTAGGGGAAATTAATTGGGACAAAAGGGTTGACCTTTCCTTTAGAAAGGGGCTGAAAGTCCAAATTGCCAGGTCTAAGAAGGCATGCTGCTGCTGCTGCTGCTAAGTCACTTCAATTGTGTCCGACTCTGTGCAACAGAAGCCCACCAGAAGGCATAGCAAACTCTAATTCACTATTTCCCTAAGTGGCAAAAAGTCCTAGGGATGGATCATCTAGGGTACTTATTAAAAAC
The DNA here is from genome assembly GCA_006410615.1 of Neotragus moschatus. NCBI lineage: Eukaryota > Metazoa > Chordata > Mammalia > Artiodactyla > Bovidae > Neotragus > Neotragus moschatus. Next base: position 687,614 of record SJYA01001177.1, on the reverse strand, counting down.
ACATTGTCAAACCCTCTTCAGATGTCCTGAACCATCACCTCTAGGAGAAGGCCTTGAAATTCTGTATTTTTCATGGGTGCACCTGATGACTTTTTATGACAGCAAGTTTGGAAAACATCACTTTAGTCTAATCAAGTCTGGCATCAGAATTCAGGTTTCCTTGCTCAAGAGGCAGGAGAAGGCTGGGAGGCAGGGCCTTTTGGATTTGGAGGTATATTGCAAATGATATGTATGTCTGGAAGGGATCCTGGAAACAAGATTCAGTCTTGAGAAACAGGATTGTCAGATTTAAGCATTATGGACGTTAGAATTAGGGCTCCAGTGAACTGATCTGTCTACATATGGCAGGGCTCTGGTGCTCATGGGAAACTAGAGGAGATCCTGAGAAACAAAATAGCAGTGAAGCATCCCAGCCACAGGCGAGGGTGGTGCTAAAAGTCCTCCAGCCCTCTTGATGCAAATGAAAGATTTAGGCTTGTGTGGTATTCCTGGCTGATGGTCTTTGGAAGCCGTGGGGTAAAACCGCACACTCATGGGTAAGCAGCAGGTGGTATCTCTCTTGAAAAGGATCTTATTCCTGGATGACAGCCACTGGGGTAAATGGATGGTCCTTGACCAGTTTATTTCAAGCCTTCATTCTTTGGGTCCAGATATAAAAGATTCTGGGTGTCCTTGAAACTTCACCCTCTTGAGTTCATCAGAGTCATGTAATAGATGTCCCTAAAGAGAAGGAGGGATGTGTGAGGATTTGGATAGTGCTATGAAGCCAACTTATTGGAAAAGACCCTGATGCTGGGAAAGATTGAAGACAAAAGGAGAAGAGGACAGTGGAGGATGAGATGGTTAGATAGCATCACCAGCTCAATGGATATGAATTCGAGCAAACTGCGGGAGACAGCGGGGAACAGAGGAGCCTGGTGTGCTGCAATTCATGGGGGTCACAAAGAGTCAGACATGACGTAGCGACCGAACAACAACAAATGAAGCTGAGGAGACCCTTCCCATAAGAGAACCTTAGTCTCCTGCAGCCTTTGCGGATACTCTGGAGATGGACATTACTCTCAGGTGAGTCTAGAGCATGCAGGTAGAGGTGGGCATGAGATGTTAAGAAAATGATTAGTAGGTTCTTTTGGGCTAAGAGTAGGACTTGTTAGACTGGGAAGTAGTGAATTTTGACTCTGATTGCTTCTGGAAACTGAATGTTTGTGTCCCCCTCCTCTGAATTCATATGTTGAAAGCTAATCCCCAATGTGATGATATGTAGAGGGCTTTGATAGGTGATTAGGTGGAGCCATCAGTGATGAGATTAGGGGCGTCCCTGGTGGTGGCTCAGTGGTAAAGAATCTGCCTGCCAGTGCAGGAGACATAGGTTCCATCCCTGACCTGGGAAGATTCTACAAGCCGTGGAGCAACTGAGCCTGTGCACCACAACTACTGAGCCCACTTTCTAGAGCCCGTACTGTGAAACTACTGAAACTTACACGCCTAGAGCCTGTGCTCCGCAAGAGAAGCCACCGCAATGAGAAGCTCACACGTTGCAACAGGAGAGTAGTCAGCTCCTCACAACTAGAGAAAAGCCCTCACAGCAGTGAAGACCCAGCACAGCCAAAAATTAATGAATTAATTAAAGTTTTTTTAAAAGGATCAGATTAATTTATAATAGCCAGGACATGGAAACAAGCTGGATGTCCATCAGCAGATGAATGTATAAGAAAGCTGTGGTACATATACACAATGGAGTATTACTCAACCATTAAAAAGAGTACATTTGAACCAGTTCTAATGAAGTGGATGAAACTGGAGCCGATTATACAGAGTGAAGTAAGCCAGAAAGAAAAACACCAATACAGTATACTAACACATATATATGGAATTTAGAAAGATGGTAATGTTAAACCTGTACACGAGACAGCAAAAGAGACACAGATNGCAGATGAATGGATAAGAAAGCTGTGGTACATATACACAATGGAGTATTACTCAGCCATTAAAAAGAATACATTTGAATCAGTTCTAATGAAGTGGATGAAACTGGAGCCGATTATACAGAGTGAAGTAAGCCAGAAAGAAAAACACCAATACAGTATACTAACACATATATATGGAATTTAGAAAGATGGTAATGTTAAACCTGTACACGAGACAGCAAAAGAGACACAGATGTATAGAACAGCCTTTTGGACTCTGTGGAAGAGGGAGAGGGTGGGATGATTTGGGAGAGTGGCATTGTAACATGTATGATATCATAAGTGAAACGAATTGCCAGTCTAGGTTCAATGCAGGATGCAGGATGCTTGGGACTGATGCACGGGGATGATCCAGAGAGATGGTGTGGGATGGGAGGGGGGTGAGGGGGTCGGAATTGGGAGCTCATATACACTTGTGGCTGATTCATGTCAATGTATGGCAAAATGAATACAGTATTGTAAAGCAAAACAAACTAAAAAAAAAAAAAAAAAAAAGGATCAGATTAGTGACCTTACAGGAGGATAAAGAGACCAGAGTTCTCTCATTCCACTATCTGAGGTCACAACAAAAGCATGGCCTCTGTATACCAGAAAGTGGACCCTCACCAGACTGAATCTGCTAGCCTCCTGCTTGATCTTGGACTTTCCAGCCTTTGGAACTGTGAGAATTAAATTTCTGTTGTTTAGAAGTCACCCTGTCTATGATATCTGTTATAGCAACCCAAATGAATTTGAAATAACCTCAGAATGAATCATAGACATGATAGCTCCTTTAAAAAATTGAAATAGTAGCTTGGAGATCCTTGACCCTAAATCCTGATAATATTTGCTTTCCTCTCTCAATAGGCATCACCCTCTATTCTTTTCAGGGCCAAAGGAAAAAATAGATTTCCTGGTTCACTGTTCCTTCCGTTGATACTACAGGTTATAATTATTATATTTTGTATCCTAAGCTTCTCTCTTAGAATAAGTAAATACTTATTTGAGTAAAATTTGGTAAATGAATTAGAAGGCTAGGCTATCTTCATCTATCACAAGCCTTTCTGCTGGTCACAGTCCTATCTGTGCTTATAACCATCTCAAAATCACCTCTTCCATGAGACCTCACTGAGCTCCTCTGTCCGTATGTGACTTCTTGATCCTTTGAAAGCCCATTGCACCTCAGTTTGTAAGTCCTTATGACACTCATTCACATGGCACTGTTTACATTCTTCATTTTACTCTTCAAGAACATTTAATTTATCTTTAGGATTTATTTATAACTCTTCTTATTCCATGAAGGAAACCTGTGAAAGGAAATATAAATGAGCAAATGGTAAGAAAGGAAAATAAAACAGGAATATAAGATAAAGCCAACTGTTCAGTTCAGTTCAGTGACTCAGTCATGTCCGACTCTTTGCGACCCCATGAATCGCAGCACGCCAGGCCTCCCTGTCCATCACCAACTCCCAGAGTTCACTCAGACTCATGCCCATTGAGTCAGTGATGCCATCCAGCCATCTCATCCTCTGTCGTCCCCTTCTCCTCCTGCCCCCAATCCCTCCCAGCATTAGAGCCTTTTTTCAATGAGTCAACTCTTCACATGAGGTGGCCAAAGTACCAGAGTTTCAGCTTTAGCATCATTCCTTCCAAAGAAATCCCGGGGCTGATCTCCTTTAGGCTGGACTGGTTGGATCTCCTTGCAGTCTAACAGACTCTCAAGAGTCTTCTCCAACACCACAGTTCAAAAGCATAGATTCTTCGGTGCTCAGCCTTCTTCACACCTTTACTGGGCATTTGCCATGTTCTACATACTAGACAGTCCCTGCTCTCTTTGGATGAAGAATTGAGTTCAGGACAGAGCTGTGACTAATGGACCAGTTCAACTCTAGGAAGCTCTCAGAGAGCAGCTTCAACCCATCACCAGAGGTTAGTTGTTAATAATTTAGCCCCTTAACTACCTGATTTCTCCCTGAAGTACTCACTTCTTACTATTATTCATCCTAGAAATTGTATCCTCAATTGTGTTAGCATTTTTCATTAGAGGACTTATTTTCTAATATCATAGCTATCTTGGTAGCTCTTTCCTAAACTTTCTTCAGGCTTCCCTGGCAGCTCAGTTGCTAAAGACTCCTGCAGTGCAGGAGACCTAGGTTCAATNCTGTGAAAGGAAATATAAATGAGCAAATGGTAAGAAAGGAAAATAAAACAGGAATATAAGATAAAGCCAACTGTTCAGTTCAGTTCAGTGACTCAGTCATGTCCGACTCTTTGCGACCCCATGAATCGCAGCACGCCAGGCCTCCCTGTCCATCACCAACTCCCAGAGTTCACTCAGACTCATGCCCATTGAGTCAGTGATGCCATCCAGCCATCTCATCCTCTGTCGTCCCCTTCTCCTCCTGCCCCCAATCCCTCCCAGCATTAGAGCCTTTTTTCAATGAGTCAACTCTTCACATGAGGTGGCCAAAGTACCAGAGTTTCAGCTTTAGCATCATTCCTTCCAAAGAAATCCCGGGGCTGATCTCCTTTAGGCTGGACTGGTTGGATCTCCTTGCAGTCTAACAGACTCTCAAGAGTCTTCTCCAACACCACAGTTCAAAAGCATAGATTCTTCGGTGCTCAGCCTTCTTCACACCTTTACTGGGCATTTGCCATGTTCTACATACTAGACAGTCCCTGCTCTCTTTGGATGAAGAATTGAGTTCAGGACAGAGCTGTGACTAATGGACCAGTTCAACTCTAGGAAGCTCTCAGAGAGCAGCTTCAACCCATCACCAGAGGTTAGTTGTTAATAATTTAGCCCCTTAACTACCTGATTTCTCCCTGAAGTACTCACTTCTTACTATTATTCATCCTAGAAATTGTATCCTCAATTGTGTTAGCATTTTTCATTAGAGGACTTATTTTCTAATATCATAGCTATCTTGGTAGCTCTTTCCTAAACTTTCTTCAGGCTTCCCTGGCAGCTCAGTTGCTAAAGACTCCTGCAGTGCAGGAGACCTAGGTTCAATTCCTGGGTTGGGAAGATCCCTTGGAGAAGGAAGTGGAAACCCACTCCAGTACTCTTGCCTGGGATATTCTTTGGACAGAGGAGCATGGTGGGCTATAGTCCATGGGATCTCAAGAGTTGGACACGACTTAGCAACTGCACCACCACCTCCACACTTCTTCAAGGTCTAAGGGCTTCGATATCAGACTGTAAGGCCATTCCTGTAATTACTGGGGAGACAGGGTATCCCTCAATTTTTTCTGGGGAATTTCTGTCCCAGCTTGTAATTACTTTACATATATTACATAGTAAGATGATTCTGGCAGTTTATCATCAAATTATAGCTGCCTTTGTAAAATAAACCTCATTTATATGTTGTTTCCTCTACATTGGCTAAATGGTAGCAAATGAAATAAGGAAGTGATTATCATTTCCCAGATGTTATGAGAGTGACTGATGTACCAACATAGTCATTTTTGGCTCCCGAGCAAACTATGAATGGAAAGTAATGACTGTACAAATGTGTGGAAGCGTAGATTATTACCATGGCAACGTAAAAAGCTACAGATTTCCCCCAAATCACTACCCAATTTGTATATTTTGACCAAAATAATTCTGGAGGGAAAGTCCCTACTAGGTCATTTTTTAAAACAGAAGCATTTGTATTAGGGATGCCTGAAAAAATTTTAAGGATATTTACTCATTTTCTGTTTATATCTCTGTGTATGAGGCAAGAATAAGGAAAACTATTATTGCAGTGTAATTTTCATTCTAACTGATCTTTTAAATAGTATTTTTTTATTATAACTATCACCTCAGATAATAACTAGTAATTAGAATTTCTTAATGCTGAGTTTTTATTTTTCTTTAATGCTTAATGCTGCTGTATTTTTAAAATTTGGCCAAGTTGCTATTTTAACATCATGGGTTTAAGCACTCCTCCATAAATTGGAGTTTTACTCTTAGGTACTTCTAAGAAATGTTCATTTCTTTAATCTTATTTTCATTATATAATAAATTTAGTCACTTTAACATGGAAAAAAGACATTAGACCCTCCTCCCTTAAAGAGCAAGCTGTGTGCATTTATATCAGGAGTTTTCCCATCATCATCTCTGAGCTTTTTCTTGAGACAGGTTTAGATTTGGTACAGCTTAGGACAGAGGAGTGTAGAGACCAAGGCATGCGGGATCAACATGGGTGGCAAACAGGCAGGGGTCATCCTGTGATCCAAGGGGCAGGCAGAGTCTAATCTGGGAGTGCTTGGAGCCAGCAGGAGTGACATCAGAAGTCAAAGAGAAATGAGCCAGGAGCCCATGAAGCTGCTAGGGGGAGCCAAATAAATTTGCAAAAGGTAACTTTCTTGCTTAGGATAAATATGTGGTCAATCTCTGGCCATATTTCTCAAGGTTTTCTGATCACAATTTAGCAAGAAATACATCTTGTATCATGGTCTAAAGACACACAAGGGTTTTAGAAAAATCCTTGCCCTCACCATGGAAGAGGCACTCTGATATATCCAGTTCTCCAAAGTCCTATTCTGTTTCATTTAAAAGTTGTTGGTAGGAGACATACAAATCTGATTTCATGATCTGCTAATTGATAGAAACCCATCACCTAAAACGTACTGTCTCAGAGATTGGGGAGATTGGGATGAACAGAGTACAAAAAGAAAAACAAAGACTGGAGATATAGTGTCTGATTTTAAGGCGATTGAAAGCCCTTTGGAAAGTTAGGATGTAACATGTGAAACAACAAAACAGATTTAGAATAGAATAAGTCGAAAAGTTATGATCAACCTAAACAGCATATTAAAGAGTGGAGACATTACTTTGCCAACAGAGGTCCATCTAGTCAAAGCTATGGTATTTCCAGTAATCATGTATGGATGTGAGCGTGGGACTCTAAAGAAAGCTGAGCCCCGAAGAATTGATGCTTTTGAACTGCAGTGTTGGAGAAGACTCTTGAGAGTCTGTTGGACTGCAAGGAGATCCAACCAGTCCATCCTAAAGGAAATCAATTCTGAATATTCATGGGAAGGACTGATGCTGAAGCTGAAACTCCAGTACTTTGGCCACCTGATGAGAAGAGCTGACTCACTTGAAAAGACCCTGATGCTGGGAAAGATTGAAGGCAGGAGGAGAAGGGGATGACAGAGGATGAGATGGTTGGATGGCATCACGGACTCAATGGACATGAGTTTGAGTAAACTCCAGGAGTTGATGATGGACAGGGAGGCCTGGCATGTTGCAAAGAGTTGGAAATGACTGAGTGACTGAACTGAAATGAAGCAAATTAATAGGCAAATCCCATGAATACAAGCTAGTTCTAAACGTGTCAGCTTGAGATATGAATGGTTAAGGTCAGCTATTAGAGGTTTCCTGGAAAAGGAAGCATAAAGCCTGCTTTTGAGTGATATGGATTGATGAAGAGTGTCTGGGAGCTGGGTTGGGGCTTCCCTAGTAGCTTAGATGGTAAAGCATCTGCCTGCAATGCGGGAGACCCCGCTTCAGTCCCTGGATTGGGAAGGTCCCCTGGAGTAGGAAATGGCAACCCACTCCAGTATTCTTGCCTGGAGAATTCCATGGACAGAGAAGCCTGGTGGGCTACAGTCTGTGGGGTCATAAAGAGTTGTACACAACTGAATGACTAACCCACACTGGGAACAGGGGGTAAATACCTCAGATAGAGTAACAGCAGATTCCTACAGAGGACCCTAAATTGTGCTTCTTGGTCGGAGTGAGAGTTTGTGTACTATAGAAGGATGAAAAAAATAACTCAGGAGAGGGGAGGTAGGTAGAAGCTTTCAGTACTGTAGCCAGCCTCAGTGGCAGTGGGAGAAACTACCTTTGCTGATAGACATGACATGATGTAATTGTGTTTAAGGATCATTCTAGTGACTTTGCTGAGAGGGGATCCATTGCCATCAGAGTTTGCTGGAGACAAGGAAGACTGTTGTTGTAACCAAGAGAGTGTGAAAAACTTGATCTTGTCATAGAAGTCAAAACATAAAAAGGGGAGGGTCCAGGAGAAGGGACTCATTTGGCTCTTGTAAAAGAGTTTTGTGACCTGCCTTCTTGGTTTAAGACTCCATTGCTGGATATGACTCAAGAGGTGATTAAAGGGGCTTATTTCTTTGTTGGATCTGATCCAATGTGAGAGTTGTTATCTCTTTGTTGCTTTGGCAAGACACTGTCTTTCCTCCAATCTGAACTGATGTTACTAGTATTCATTGCTACTGGGTTAAGTCCCAAAGATAAAACTCATTTGAAAGTCTTTGTACCTGGTACGATGGGACAGTAACCTCCTTCTTGTCTCTGAAAAGTAATGTCAGTATTTAAGGAAATCTCCCTGCTCTTTTCAGAGAAGGCAATGGCAATCTACTCCAGTATTCTTGCCTGGAAAATCCCATGGATGGAGGAGCCTGGTAGGCTGCAGTCCATGGGGTCACTTAGAGTTGGACACGACTTAGCGACTTCACTTTCACTTTTCACTTTCATGCATCGGAGAGGGAAATGGCAACCCATTCCAGTGTTTTTGCCTAGAGAATCCAGGAATGGGGGATCCTGGTGGGCTGCCATCTATGGGGTCACACAGAGTTGGACACGACTGAAGCAACTTAGCAGCAGAAGCAGCAGCAGTAGCCCGGCTCTTTTGGAGAAGGCAATGGCACCCCATTCCATTTCTCTGCCTGGAAAATCCCATGGACGGAGGAGCCTGGTAGGTTGCAGTCCATATGGTCGCTAGGAATCAGACAGGACTGAGTGACTTCACTTTCACGCATTGGAAAAGGCAATGGCAACCCACTCCAGTATTCTTGCCTGGAGAATCCCAAGGACTGGGGAGCCTGGTGGGTTGCTGTCTATGGAGTCACAGAGAGTCAGACACGACTGAAGAGACTTAGCAGCCCGGCTCTTTTGGAAAATCATCCCTAGGCCCTCCAAGGTAATGAGAGTGGCTGGATGTCAGAGCCCTGGCTCTTCTTTCTTGGGGTTCAGTTCTCCCTTGGGGATCTCCCGTTAGTGCTGGGATTGCCCTCCTCTAGCTTTCCTATCGAGGAAGACCTAAGCTGGGGTTCCTTTAAAGATCTTGATGAGTTCAGCTGCAGGAACCTACTGACCTCAAGCAGTGCTGTCCCCAGAACCTCAGGAGTGCATCAGTGGCTGCTCAGCCCGCTCTTGGCTCTCATGCCTACGCCGCCCCTGCTGTTCACTGCTTTGGTTAAAGTTGCTTGTGTATTGATCTTTCTTCTTTATAAGGTTCCCTATAAATAAGGTTCATTACTCATCTTATTTATCTTCATAGCCTCTTACTGTTGAATACACAGTACCTTGCATTGATATTTATAAATATATTAACAGCGCAATGAGAATATATGATACTGTTGTTATTCTAGGTATCTCTATAAGGCTGAAACTCTGAAACTAAAATTTCTTGTCTTTTCTTTATGGAAATTATCCTAAATTAATTATTAGAAATCAGTTCATCAAATTAGGTAGTATAAACTAGTTTAATAGACACTTATGTGGAAATCAGTTTGTTATATTATTTAGGCTTAGATTAGCTTTGAAGCCGTGGATAGTGGACATCAGGGTGAAAATCCTTAGGAAGGTACCAAGGAGCCTCAGAGAAAGAAAATATATAGAAACAGAAGCGGAGAACCAAAGTCAAACTTCATCTACTTAATAGATGTACTTACCTCAAATTATTCAGCCTATACCATTGCACACTTGCTTAAATGATATCTCCTCTCTGCCCCTTTTAAATGGTGTATTTCCTCAGTATCTCCAAATAGAGCAGAATGTTGCTTTTTGAGACTAGGCACTGTGGGCTGTCTCTCTTCCGCCCTCCCCACCCCCACCCCAAATCTACAATACTGGCATAAAGAAGATGCCCAATTATTGACTGTGAGTGGAAAGCACATAAAAACACATAAAACTTCATTCAGTCTCTTTCTTGCTCATCTTATTTTTAGCTTAGCAAACAATAGTTGCCATGAGTATTTTTGTATGAATAAATTAATTTTCTCCATGGTCTCTGAATTCTACCCTCCCCTTTTTCTTTCAGGGCTGGAATAACCATTATCTCTGACAACTTAAAATCGCACTCCCTTGTATTCATTGTATCTGTGAGTATACAATAAAAACATTACCTTCTTCAGTTAAAGTCTGGTGGGGAGCTACAAACCAATAGTTGTATCTCTTAGTTGACTTCCATATTTGTGATTAACTCTAAAGCTAAGGGGCTAGTTGAACCTGACTGCAGATGACATAAATATCAACTCCCTTGTGAAATGGTTAAGCTAAATAACGTTCACATGTCATTACAGAAGATGATGCATTTAAGAGCTCCAAGTTTCTTTCATATGCAGAGTCTTTTTCAGGGTCTGTGTTGGATAACTGCTCAGATGAAAGCTAAGGAAATACCTGTGTACACATTCCTGAGCAATGAAGACCAGTTCTTCCACCCTAAAAGAGTTCCACACCATTCCTCCACCAAGAGGAGCTCCTGATGCAACTGGTAGAAGTTTAGCAAGTGAGACTATTTCTGAGTAATAGTGTTGTACAAACATTGGAGTTTATTTCTGAGTTGCAGTTCACCAATTCTGGGTCTATATGCTTATTTGTTTTTATGTTTAAATTTATTAATTTATTATGTGAATTATAAATATAATTTGAATATTTGTTTTTCTTCCATGAAATACTTTTCAATATATTGTACCATAAAAAGAAGGCAAATGTAAAATGAACATTAACTTTTTCATTACATTTTTCTATACTACCATTTTAAGAAGCACTTAGGAGTCTACCTAATAAATGGATGATAAATGTGAATAAGTTTAAAATAAAATTTGCAAAAATACAATATCTGCTCTTATTTAACCACCCACAGTTTCTCCCAAGACTTCACTCTCAGCAGGAAGAAAGAAAACACTCGACAAAAAGAAACAGGTAAGATAAATGGTTTAAATTTCACTTAAAAAAATTGAAATATAGTTGATTTACAGTGTTGTGTTAATTTCTGCTATATAAAAAGGTGATTCAGTTATACATATATGTATACACTCTTTTTTAAATATTCTTTTCCATTATGGCTAATCATAGAATGTTGATTATAGCTTCCTTTGCTATATAGTAGGACTTTGTTAGTTGCCTATTCTCTATATAATAATGTACATCTACTAATTCCAAGCTCTGGGTCCATCCCTCCACTCTGCCCCTTGGCAGCCACATATCTGTTCTCTATGTCTGTGAGTCCTATTTCTGTTTCATAAAAGTTCATTTGTGTCATAATTTAGATTCCACATATAAATGATATCATATGGTATTTGTCTTTCTGATTTACTTCACTTAGTATGATCATTTCTAGCTCCATCCATGTTGCTGCAGGTGGCATTATTTCATTCTCTTTTATGGCTGAGTAGTATTCCACTGTATACATGTACCACATTTTCTTTATCCTAAATGGTTCAAATTTGATGTATTGTTGAAGATCTGGATCTTAGGTTCTTTTTCCTCTAAGACACAGGAGATTGATCCCAGTATTCTCAGAGGATACAAAAATCCAGGGAGCTCAAGTCCCTTGTACTGTGCTTAGTCACTCATTTGTGTCCAACTCTTTGTGACCCCATGAATTGCAGCTCACCAGGCTCCTCTGTCCATGGGCATTCTCCAGGCAAAATATTGGAGTAGGTTGCCATGCCCTCCTCCAGGGGAGCTTCCCAACCCAGGAACTGAACCAGAGTCTTCTGCACTGCAGACAGATTCCTTACCAGCTGAGCTACCAGGGAAGCTACCATAGCCTGCCAGGCTCCTCTGTCCATGGAATTCTCCAGGTGAGAATATTGGAGTGGGTAGCCATTCCCTTCTCCAGGGGATTTTCCCAACCCAGGAATAGAACCCGGGTCTTCTGCATTGCAAGTGGATTCTTTACTATCTGAGCTACCTAGGAAGCCATTGTATTTGCATATAACCTACACAGTCCTCCAATATACTTCAAATCATCTCTAGATGATATATGATACCTGCCGCTAAGTTGCTTCAGTCATGTCCGACTCTGTGCGATCCCATAGACGGCAGCCCACCAGGCTCCCCCGTCCCTGGGATCCTCCAGGCAAGAACACTGGAGTGGGTTACCATTTCCTCCAATGCATGAAAGTGAAAAGTGAAAGTGAAGTCGCTCAGTCATGTCCAACTCTTTGCAACCTCACGGACGGCAGCCTACCAGGCTCCTCCGTCCATGGGGTTTCCCAGGCAAGAGTGCTGGAGTGGGGTGCCATTGCCTTCTCTAATATGATACCTAGTATGATATAAATTCTATATAAATAATTGTAAACACAATATAAATTCTATGTAAATAATTGCCTTGTGTGGAAAATTCATGTTTTGCTTCAGAAATTTCTGAATCTTTTCAATGTATGGTTGGTTGAATCTGAAGATTCAGAACCTATACATATGAAACACTGACTGCATCAAGGATCCTTGTTCCAGGGGGTGCAAAGTAAAGGCATAGGATGATCCCTCTTGCCGTGGCACTCACCAAGGGAACACCCCAAATTCCTGTGTTCATTTCTTTAAGTCTTAGATAGCACCTAGACGTCAAGCAGATAAGTACTTTTTCAGGAAGTTTTTTGGATGAGCGATCCACTCTTTCTCTGTCATCTAGGGTGGTCTAGCAATCTGTTGTTTCATTGCTAAGTCGTGTCCAACTCTTCTGTGACCCCATGGACTGTAGCCCACCAGTCTCCTTTGTCCATGGCATTTCCCAGGCAAGAATACTAGAGGGGGTTGCCATTTCCTTCTCTAGGGGATCTTTCCAACTCAGGGATTGAACCTGTGATTCCTGCATTGCAGGTAAATTCTTAAACCACTGAACCACAAGGGAAGCCCAGACTAGCAAGCTAAGCAAGGTAGATAGCAATCTTTTGTAGGATCTTCCTTGATTATGCTTAATCATGCTCTTGCTTATACTTAATTTTAACTATAAATGCACAGTCATTTGTAAAGTAGCAACACTGCTGAAATTGGGGCACAAGCATGAGTAAGACCCAGACTTGTAAAGAGAGTTTTTCATCTCTGTTTGCAAAGTGATTCATTATTTGTAAATGCTTCTAAAGAATGTAAATTATTTATAAATAACATTTGTGCATTTAAAAAATGTAATTAATTTTCATACACACATCTGTGGCATAAATGGCCGGACCTGCTTCTTACAGAATCTCATACTTCTTCAGTCCTGAGACTCTGTTTCTGGGACTTTGGATTGCTTCCAAATTTGCAAGTCCTTAGTAATGAATTGGCGGAGGAGCCTGGTGGGCTGCAGTCCATGGGGTCGCTAAGAGTCGGACACGACTGAGCGACCTCACTTTCACTTTTATGCATTGGAGAAGTGTTCTTGCCTGGAGAATCCCAAGGACGGGGAGCCTGGTGGGCTGCCGAATCTGGGATCGCACAGAGTCGGACACGACTGAAGTGACGCAGCAGCAGCAGTAGTAATGAATTACCCAAAAGAACTGTCTGGTAACTAAAGACTTGAGTTGCATTTGATATCTACATTGATAATTAGCAGCTTGATGTCATTCCTTATGTCCCACACAAGCATATGTTCTTTGAGAGGAGGATCTAACCATCGCCTCTTCCTCCATTGATGGATACCCTATCAGCTCGTTTTAAGGTTAGTGGTTCCCTGTTCAAAGGAGGTATTTCTGTCTTCTTAGTATTAACTACTTCCTTCCTCTTTCATTAATTCATCAAATATTTTTTGAGCACCTACTTTACGATTCTTCTGCTCCCTGCTTATGATACTGCATGTCTTGGGCCCCAGGCATTTCCCTGCCTTTGTCAAAGTCACAGTTTTGATAATTCTCCCAGCACTGTCCTAGATACACTAGAGGTTGTCCCTGCTATTTGGACAGAGTGTAAAGTAAGGTAACTCAGCTTTAATTGAATGTTCTATGTCTTATTTGATGGAACTAATGAAAATTACAAGCATTTAAAAATCTGAAGTTAGTAAGGACAAAGTCATTTCATAAATTAATATATCATGTATTAATTGTTATTAAATCCTTGTTAATTAAGTAAAATGGTAGAGTTAAATGAAAAGATGGATGATTTCCTAAAGGAAATGAAATTGTGNGATGCAGGATGCAGGATGCTTGGGACTGATGCACGGGGATGATCCAGAGAGATGGTATGGGGTGGGAGGGGGTAGAGGGGTTGGGATTGGGAGCTCATATACACTTGTGGCTGATTCATGTCAATGTATATCAAAATTAATACAGTATTGTAAAGCAAAAACTAAAAAATAAAAAATTAAAAAAAAGAAAGATGGTAATGATAACCTTGTATGTGAGACAGCAAGAGAGACACAGATGTATAGAACAGCCTTTTGGACTCTGTGGGAGAGGGGAGGGTGGGATGATTTGGGAGACTGGCATTGTAACGTGTATAATATCATATGTGAAATGAATCACCAGTCTAGGTTCGATGCAGGATGCAAGATGCTTGGGGCTGGTGCACGGGGATGATCCAGAGAGATGGTATGGGGTGGGAGGTGGGAGGGGTGTTCAGGATTGGGAGCTCATGTATACCCGTGGCTGATTCATGTCAATGTATGGCAAAACGAATACAGTATTGTAAAGCAAAATAAAGTAAAAATAAAAATTAAAAAATTTTTAAAAAGGGAGAACTTTAATTTTTCTCATCTCTGTCATCATGCATTTGAATTCTCTGAAAGGACTTAGTGTAAGCAGATTTAGTTGAGCTTTTGTGTACACCTAAGAAGGGTTAGTCTAAATCACTGGGGTAGTTCCTTATTTTAGTTCTCGCAGTTGCGAGAACTAAATATCCCACAAGATATTAACCCAATTTCCTTTTCTCATTTTCTGTTAATTATAGCTGTGGCTCATCGTAAAGGAGTAATTCCAATATGCAAAGTCCATAATATGTATTTAATGAGGTTAGATATGGCTGTAGTTTGGGGTGGACACCTGGTCCCGAGTGTCATGACAGGGAGAGCATTCAAGCTGGAGCTGGATATCAACCAAAAGGCTGTCCACAAAGGGCTTGTGAACTCTCCTAAGGAATGTGGACGTTATCTAGGAGCGCTAGGAAACCATCAGTGGTTTTTTCAAGGGGATGACATGATCAAATTTGCATCTGACTCACTGCTAGGGGGGAGAGAGAGAGAGAGAGAGAGAGAGAGAGAGAGTGTGTATGTGTGTGTGTGTGTGCATATGTTAGAAGGTTCTTCCTTTTGTTAACTTAGAACTGCCTGCATCTGACTTCTCTCACTTTTCTCATCTCTTTCTTCTGGAGCTCTGTGGAAGCAAGTCCCCTCCTTCTTCTAATGAGAATTCTTCANGAGAGAGAGAGAGAGAGAGTGTGTATGTGTGTGTGTGTGTGCATATGTTAGAAGGTTCTTCCTTTTGTTAACTTAGAACTGCCTGCATCTGACTTCTCTCACTTTTCTCATCTCTTTCTTCTGGAGCTCTGTGGAAGCAAGTCCCCTCCTTCTTCTAATGAGAATTCTTCAAATTCCAGTTCTGTTTCAGCTTCTTATTGTCCTGATTATCTCTCTCTGTACTTCCTATATCATCAGTCTTCCTAAATGGGGTTCATAGAGTTGAATATGAACCTCCAGAAAGTCTTGGAGAACAGATATATTATTTTCTGTGATCTGGACCCTATCCTTAAGCCACAGAAGTACCAATAGTTTTATGCTAAATTTGTAGTCTATGAAACAAGCCCAACCCTCAACTTTTTCAGGTGTAATGCAAATAAATCAGAAGGTAATCTCTTTTTCTGTTTTTGCGTTATTGTTTTTTAAAACACAAATAAATAAAACAGCTCTGGCTTTTAGCCCTAACACTGCTACCAACTTGCTATATAATCCTGAAAGGTCACGTGTTCCCTCTGGGCCTCCATGCTTTACAGATGGGGGAGAATTCTTTATCCACTCCTGACGTTTCCTTCTGTGTGGTGTGAACCCTATTTCTGAACCAGGCCTAGGCTCTCTCTCTTCCTCTCATGTAGTCTTCCCAGAGAAGAAGTGACTTCACCTGATGGAGGAAATGGACATCCTTAGTTCAATGCCTTTTTCTCTCCTCTTTCTTTGGGAGCAAGCTGGCCCACAGAAAGCATGTGCTCTGGGCTGCCTTCCCCATGCTGTAAGTTTTGCAAAGTGTTTTTTTGCCCCAGGGAGCTGGCAGTTGTCCAGTGGAGCTCTGTATCAGGAGACCCGCTTGTCTACAGAATTACATCAGTTTCTTCATTATCTACTTTATCAGTAATAAGGTAATAGTCCTGCCTGAATGGCCTTATGTCATTGTCTTGTTTCTCAGTTGGTGCAGCACTCAATGGTAATTATCAGGCTCTCCGAAACAATGAGAGGATAACCAATGATCGTTTTCCAAAATTCCTCGTCCCTAGGAGTATAACTTTGCATTCATCCCACTAAATGTCTTTAGGTTGGTTTCAGCCCATTTTTCATTATAGCCAAAATTAGCACTAATTGGTACCCAGTGGTCTGGGGTAATAAACTCATTTCCTTAACCAATTAGTTAACTCCAAGGAAGTGGAATTGGCTCTGGAATTCATTCTAGAGAGAGAATGCAATGTACTGGAATATTCCATAGCTTTATTCTCAATGCCATATTACAATTTTGTGGGAGCCCCCATTAGTAAAATGTCATTTCAAAATCAGATATGCTCTGTATTCAATTCCACTCAATTGTAACTAATGTCACAGCAAGGTCACATGCCATCTGACGTTTTTTTGAAAAGTTTGCCCATGGTATCTGTTGTGTAACAAACAGAAATAATCATACACATTGATGGTGGTGATGATTCAAAGTGTCAGTAGTTTATATTTGCTAAGTTTTTGTGTGATTCAAGGAATTTTCAGGTGCAATATCTAACTTGAGCTTCTCAGATGCCCTTGTGCAGCACACAGGGCAAGAAGCATTGTCCTTATTTTACAAATGAGTAAGCAGAGGAGTTCAATAAAATGTCCCAAATCACATGGTGTATTTAGTAGTAGAGTCAGACTCAGAACCCAAGCCTGCAAATGTTGTCTAAAACTTGCTGCTAGTATATAGCATGGCAATCCTACCAAACATTTTTGCTCTATTTTCTTCCATCCATCGGGTTGCAAAGAGTCAGAGACATGACTGAGCAACTGAACAACATTTTCTTTCCATTCTCTAAAAGTATCGCATATATTCACTTCTTCCCACAGAACTCTAAAAACTGTCTTGCCATGTTCTATTAAGCAAGCCCTTATTCTTACAAATTTAAAGTGCGGCCAGTCAGCGTAATATGTTTTACTCATAATGTTCTATGCTTGTTGGTAGATGAACTTAGCATAGATGAACCGTTGAGTTTTAACAAGGTGAGAGTTTTGCAATGAAAGTGCAATGGATTTTTCAAAAAGTTACAGAAAATAAAAGTGTTTGACAGAACATAATAAATGCAACCATAACCAAAAATTGCTGCTGAAGCTGATAGCCACTTCAATAGTATATTATCTTCCATCCTGAATGGGGTCTTATTCACGATGTGATAGGCACATATTCATCACTAGATGCAGTGCTCCTAGTAAGCTGTGTCTTCATGTGGGTCCCTGGTGTCCATGGTATAGATGCCTATCTGCATGAGACCTCACAGTCTTCAAGGCAAGCCCTGTGCTTGCTGTTCTTTCAGCACCATACTTAATGGAGAATGACAAAAGCATAATTGATTTTTTAAAGAGCTGGGAAATGTGTTTTACATCTGCCTTAGCTTTTTTCCTCTTTTGACTTAGCTTTACAGATGTGTTAATATTAATTCATAGTAGGGAATATCTCCAAGACCACAGGGATTGGAAATAAATGGTTTAGGTTGCAGTCCTGGCTCTGCCAACTGATCTTTGGCTTAGGGCAAGTTGATTAATCTGCTTGCCTTATTTTGGGTTCTCCTGAGAGAAGAACTTAGGTGAAGATAATTTACTTCAGAGATGATCCCAGGAAGCAGAAGTGGAGAAAGTGGAGCTTGGAAGGAAGAAAAGCCAACAAAGGGAATATTAATGATTTAGTTGTTGTTGGGGGAACTGGCCTTAGCTGTGCTTGGGACCTTCTAAGGACGTGCATAGAATTGTCTTATCACCTGGTGGGGATCCTGGTGCATTTACCTGCTGATTCTTGCTCCCATTGGTTGAGATGACTCGCAGAGTCATTTGCCTCCCCTCACCTCCCACTCCTTGCAGATTTCTGCATGGCTGAACAATTTCCCAAGGCTTCAGAGAAGCTTCTGGCAGCAAAGCAGGGAGATGCTGAGGCCCAGAATTGTTGTGGGTCATGGGCCACACACATAGACTTGCACATCTTGGACATGCTGATATCAAGTGTACTAGGCATGTGGAATGACCCTCCACAAACATCTGCTACGGTCCTTAAGCTTTGGTTATTGCATCAGTGATAAGGAGTTTCAATATACCTCTTCACAAAGTAATAATGATGGTGAAAACCAGAGAGTGTACAGTTTCTGACATACTTGTGATAAATATTAGTGATGAGGATGTTATTTATCTTATATTAAATCCATAGTAATTCCAACTGAAATTAAGGTCAACAGGCAGGTCATATTTTTGCCATTTCTCTGTGTTTATATTATTGGTCAGATTCTAACTCATCTGGAAATATTTATCTAGAAGTTGCTATATGCTACATTCCTGCATTTAAAATATTCTCTTCTTTTAAGTTTAATAATTACTAAAAATGAAAAATAGCTATTGATTTCCTATGTGTTTGTCGCCATATAATTAAAAACAATAAATTTGTAAGAGGACAGAAGGTTTGAGGTGTGTGCCATCTACATGCGCACATAGGTTTGTGTCTAATTTTAATAATTCATGAAAGATATAAGCCATATGGTCTTCATATTTCATAGGTTTTACATCTTGGGTCCCCAGTTATGTTAGTTTTCAGTTTGACATTTTCTTGATATAAGATCTGATACTGTTATTCTTGTTCTCTTAAATATCATATAAGTACCTTCTTCCTTAAAAATCTTCAGTTCTTTAGGAAATACCATGACCAATTCAAGCCCCACTTCTACTGTTATTTGCTAGCTCTGTGACCCTTGGGTCCATTACTTGGCTTCATTTCCCTCATTCAAACAAAATAAAAACTCAAAAATGTTAATACTCTTGTCTTTCACTTTCTTATAGGGAATTCATCCCCTTTCCCATTGTACCAGAGGGTACACACAAATAGAATTAAAATTGGCAGGGGATTCTGTGGCTGTGATTCCTTGCACATTTTCTTAGTGTAGCAAAAGCAACTGGGAAGTATTCATATTAGGCTGAAGTTCATTGAACCATAAAAACACCTTTCAAACTCAGTTTTAAACAGAAGTGGCCATTATAACTATGACTTTCATGATAGGATGATTTCCATTTAAAATATGACATTTATAGTGAAATTTTGGAGTCGAGTTTTTCCTTGAAAGTGCAAGTCTCTCAGTCTTGTTCAACTCTTTGCGACCCCATGGACTGTGTAGTAATTCTCTAGGCCAGAGTACTGGAGTGGGTAGCCGTTCCCTTCTCCAGGGGATCTTCCCAACCCAGGTGTCGGGAGCGGCTCCGAGAGAAAAATCCACCCGTGACAAGGCTCCGGGCTGAGGTGACCCGGCCCAAAGAGGCCAGGCCATCCGGATGCACTCGAGGACCTCGACCAGTGGCATGACCCCTCATNACGCACACACTCCTCTGTGCCACTCTGTTGTTCTCATGTTACTTCGCCCTAATCACTCTGAATATCAAGGAAAATAGGTTCTGTTGAACAGTTCCATCCATCTCCCCCTCTCCACACCCACTGCCTGAGTCAGTCCTGAATGTGCACGGTAGCCCTGATCTCCTGGCCCGCTCCTCTCGCATCCAGCCTCCCACACTGCATTAGCATGGTTTATCTAAAACACAGATCTGACTGTGGCATCTACCATTTGAAGCTCTTGATGTATCTTTACTGCTCTCTGAATAAAGCCTGTACATCTTAGCTCAGTAAACAAAGCCCCTTTCCAACCTCACTGAGCCCATCTCTCCAGGGCCTGAGCACCTCCATCCACTCTCTGCCACAGTGAGATTTCTCACTGTCTTTTATCTGACCATGCTGTGTACATTCCTGCCTCTGAAGACTTTTTTTCCTGCTTTTCCCTCTGCCTGAACTTCCTCTTTTACTTTGCTTGTCTAAGCTGCCTTCTCAAAGGCAGAAATAATCATTCCCTCCATTCCCTTATACTTTACATTGCAATTTATTGTAACATCTGTTGTCATTATTTTGTTTGCTTTTCTGTGCTCCAATGTAAGAAGTGATGTCTGTCAAGAGAGGGACTGCATTGTTTCTGGAGCATTTAAAAGATGCACAAATGTCAAGATCAAATACTGAGAAATGATGAAAGGAGTTGAATCAGTATAAATGAAGCAGAACAGGCAGAAGTAGCCATCCAGAAATATCTTACTAAAATCTTAACGAATTAAACTAGTTACAACACACACATAAAACTTCTTTCCCCAATCCCATGTCTTCTTGCTAATTAAAAACAATTAAAAACAGTCTTGCTGCCAATTTTGAAGTTTCTGGTTTATGTCACTCTCAACTTGCATTTTGACAAAGAACAAGCCTAAAGGAAAAATTTTAAGTCTTGAATAAAAATAATCAAAGAGAACAACTAGAAATTTATGAAATTGGAGAATGTGTCCACTCTCAAAGAAAAATTCCATGATAGAAAATAACATTTTTTAAATATTTATTTATTCATTTATTTTTATTGAGTTATTCTGGTGACTTCTCTTCTTGTGGAGCACAGGCTCTAGGAGTGAGGCCTTTGGTAGCAGTGGCATATGGGCTTAGTTGCCCCGCGGCATATGGGATCTTTTTGGCCCTTGGATCGAACCCATGTCCCCTCTACTAGCAGGTGGATTCTCAACCACTTAACCACCAAGGACGTCTGCAATGAAAATGGCAAAAGTATGATTTGTACAATACTTGTTCGCCATGACACTTCTTACATGACATAGCATTGACATATACAACCTATCGTTGAGCTTCCACTATGCAAGAAAACTTGGGTGGGCATTGCCATGCGAAAAGAAATTAACAACCTGTCTTTGCCCTTAACAGACTTAAGCAGGCTCTGATGTGGACAATATCCCCAGTATTGCTGTGTACCCCCAAAATATTGCTGCTAGTAAAAAGACCCCTTGTCCTGACCCAGGTCTTCATTCTTTCATTTTGTCTCTTTTTGAAAGAAACATTGAAATGATCTACAGAAATATCAGGTCAGATCCCAACTCTGGTGCCAAGTAGTTACTGTTTTCTAGTTCCTGACAGTAAAAGTCCAAGAAATAAGCTTTAGTCTATTTGCGAAAAGTTTCCCATGTAGAAGCATGCATCCCATATCTTTAGCCTAGCAAACCTCCACTGAGCACCTCCTTGCCCAAGGGAGAGTGTTGGGAGCTCTAGGGAGGGTGGACCCAGTTCCTGCTCTCCAGGAGACGATGATTAGCAGGGCTGCCAGATGTAATTGCTGCAGGAAGGCAGTGACACACTTTGTGGGAATAGTCATGTCTTTAGGGTGAGGTTTATGCTGGCCATGGAAAGCCAGAAAAATTGCATTATGGCTTTTTAGGAAGAGTCACAAGCATGAGCATAAAGGGCATTAAGCTAAATGTCTGAGGAAAAGGAAAAAGTCCAACATGACCAGATCATAAGTTAAAGCAGCCCAAAGAGCTAAGGTGAATAACCAGGCTGGCAAGGGAGGCACCAGCATCAAAAGGTAGGTTAATGAAGGCTCTGTGGAACCAGAGAAGTTGTTTATTAAGATAAAGTATATAACTAGAAGTGAAGGAACTGGGATAGATACTAAAATTTTGTGCACTGAAGTTAGATTTTTGAGTATCAGTCCTTGCTCTATCACTCCTTATGAGTATGAATTTAGGCAAGTTACTTTAACTTTCGAGTTCTCACTTTCCCCATCTATAAACCAGAGAGATATGAGGACCTTATTTTAAGGGTTGTGTAAGTAAAAATTAACATAGTGCCTGATATTCAGTAAGTGTTGAATAAAAGTTAGTGATGATGATAATAATGATAATAGTATTTTTGAAAGAATTCTGAGGAGAGAAGGGTGAGAAGGGTGGGTTGGAATATTGAAAGAATGACAGAAAGAGCAATGAGGAGAACATTAGTGATATCTGGATGAGATGTGAGAAGGGCCTGAGTCGCACAAATGTATTTTATGTCAACGGTTTCCTCACCCCCCTGCAAAACGCCCTACCAGGTAAATGGTGTCCCTGAGAGACACCAGAAATGCACCAGCAGTTTGCATTTTCTGAGACAAGTGCAACAAGATCTCCCATGCTTCCCTTAGCATGTGAAGGTGATGCTGCTCCATCCAAAGGTGGGGTCTCTGTTCCTTCCCCTACATTCTGGAGGCGGGGGGCGCTGTGAATACCAGAGGTGACATTATGTGACTTCCCAAGCCAGGTCATAAAAGCATTACAGCTTCTGCCTGGTCCTCTTGGGATATTTATTCTTGGAACTAAGTTACAAAGCTGTGAGGAAGAAGACTGGCTACATGGAAGGAGCCATATAGGTACTCCAGCTGACAGCCCAGGCTGAGATTCCTACTGACAGCCAGTGCCAGTCAGCAGACATGTGATCTACTGATACTCCTGTAGATCATTTAGGTGTTTCTTTCAAAAAGAGACAAAATGAAGGAAAGGATAAAGGATCTGCTGAACCTCAGCCATCATTGTCCACCAGCCATGTAAATGATCAAGCCTTCTGTAGATTCCAGACTCTGCCATCAGGTCACTCCCACCCTTCAAGTCTTCCCAGATAAAACTCCAGATGTCATTACCATCTTTCTAAATTCCATATATATGTGTTAGTATACTGTATTGGTGTTTTTCTTTCTGGCTTACTTCACTCTGTATAATAGGCTCCAGTTTCGTCCATCTCATTAGAACTGATTCAAACGTATTCTTTTTAATGGCTGAGTAATACTCCATTGTGTATATGTACCACTGCTTCTTATCCATTCATCTGCTGATGGACATCTAGGTTGTTTCCATGTCCTGGCTATTATAAACAGTGCTGCAATGAACATTGGGGTACATGTGTCTCTTTCAATTCTGGTTTCCTCGGTGTGTATGCCCAGCAGTAGGATTGCTGAGTGGAGACAGCAAAAGAGACACAGATGTATAGAATGGACTTTTGGACTCTGAGGGAGAGGGGGAGGGTGGGATGATTTGGGGAGAATGGCACTGAAGTATGTATACTATCATGTAAGAAAACGAATCGCCAGTCTATGTTCGATACAGGGTACAGGATGCTTGGGGCTGGTGGACGGGGATGATCCAGAGAGATGATATGGGGTGGGAGGTGGGAGAGGGGTTCAGGATTGGGAACTCAGGTACACCCATGGCGGATTCATGTCAATGTATGACAAAACCAATACAGTATTGTAAAGTAAAATAAAGTAAAAACAAAAACTCCAGACATCATGGACCAGAAAAGTAAGTAGTCACCACTGAACCTTTACCAAATTCCTGAGTCATGGGAAATTTGAGAGAAAATAAAATGATTGTTGTTTAAAAGATTAAATTTTGGGGTGATGCAGCAACCAATAACTAGAACAAGTAATGATGCATTTTCAAGATATTTTTGTAGGCAGAATTAATGGTGTTTGCTTGATGAGTGTAAAAGTGAGATTAAATATGACTATGTGGAGAAAACACATAGTTCCTCAGAGAAAGCACATAGTCTTGTATAATCTCACTTTTACACCCAACCCGCGGTCCATGGGTTCGCTAAGAGTTGGACGCAACTGAGCGACTTCACTTTCACCTTTCACTTTCACGCATTGGAGGAGGAAATGGCAACCTATTCCAGTGTTCTTGCCTGGAGAATCCCAGGGACAGCGGAGCCTGGTGGGCTGCCTGCCATCTACGGGGTTGCACAGAGTCGGACACGACTGAAGCGACTTAGCAGCAGCAAGCAAGTACCATTAATACTACCTACAAAATAGTAGGTTGCAGGTGCAACCGACTCATTGGAAAAGACCCTGATGTTGGGAAAGACTGAGGGCAGAAGGAGAAGGGGGCAAAAGAGGACGAGATGGTTTGATGGCATCACCAATTCAATGGGCATGTGTTTGAGCAAACTCCAAGAGATAGTGAAGGACAGGGAAGCCTGGAGTGCTGTAGTTCTTAGAGTCGCAAAGAGTCGAACACGACTTATCAGTTGAACAATAGATGGTTTCTGATTGAGACACTGGCTGATAAACTGTCCTATAATTGAATGGAAAACAAAACAAAACCACTGTCCTATAATTGAGTGCAAGGAGGATTAGGTCTGGGTGGAGAGATGAGAGAATAGATTTAGATTTTGACACAGGGTATTTGAAGTATCTAAGGACAGCTGCATGTAGATGTCCAGCAAGCCAACGACTATCAAATTCAGAAGAGAAATTAGGCCTACAGAGGTTGATTCAAGAGAAAACTCTGTTCACTAATTATCAGAGAAATCCAAATTGAAACTTGAATGAGGTACCATCTCACACCTATCAGAATGGCCTTCATCACAAAAATAACAAATGAGATCAAGGCTGCCAAGGCTGCTGTTGTTCTGGTCCCCATTTCTGTATTTCCATGTAGACTACCGTCTCCTATTGTAACATTCGTTATTAGGAGATGTTAATATCACATCGATGAATTCTCTCTTTCTGTTTTTGAACCAGAATCCTTTTTAAAAAAATGTTGGGTACCTTTGACATATGTGTGGATTTTATCAGTCAAGTCAGTTCTTGATCTTCTTTCCCTACCTACACTGTACTGCTCACACAAACCTGAAAAGGTAACTCACACAGCTCCTTGCAGGAAGTTACTTTTAAAACTTGTGTTTCGCTTACTAAGATAGCTGTTAAAACACTGCTTGGGGAAATTAAAGAAATAACATAGCACTATTCCCCATAAGCTATTATCAGAGATTCTAGCCATTTGTACTTTGCTCTTATATTGGTTTGCTCTGCATAAAATTCCCTTATGAAAACCCAGAGATCTTTGGACCACAAGCCCAGTGGCATCATGTGGCTATTCAGGTTCTTAATACATTTTTTTTTCCTTTGAGGTATACTCTCCTAAATCCTATCTGCTGACTTCTTTATTAACTTGATTTTTAAATGTATTTATATTTATCTGGCTTCTCCATGACTGAAGGCCATGCTGTTCATGTGACGTTTGTACTCATCCTGTTTTGACTAGAACATTTAAAAAATTTCTTGATATATAGTGAATATTCACCTATTTCTTGAAGTTATAGCCTCATCTATAGTGCAAAGTCCTGGTACCAATTTATACTAGATTTTATCCATGAGTTCAGTCTCATATTACTTTTAGGCTTCCAATCACCTATGTTCTTTAATTCTAAAGACAGGGAATTTGGGTTGTGTTTTAGGAGTTAAGAAATTCTACTATCAAGTGAGAATGACTGGAAACCTTCCAAAATTCTAACTCATATTCTTCCTCTACAAGCCTGGGGGATTCTTTTTTTTTATTTTAATACTATTTTTTTAAAGTTATACTCCATTTATACTTATTGTAAAGTATTGGCAATATTCCCCATGATATATAATATATCCTTGTAGCCTATCTTACATCCAGTAATTTGTACCTCTCACTTCCCCCTAGTCTAGTAAACACTAGTCTGCTTTCTATATATGTGGGTCTGCTTCTTTTTTGTTATATACACTAAATTGTGTTTTTTTTTTTAGATTCCACGTATAAGAGATATATAGTCTTTCTGTCTAACTTATTTCACTTAGCATAATGCCCTCCAAGTCCATCCATGTTGCAGCAAATAGAAAACTTGTTTTTTATTTTAATGGCCAAGGAATATTCCATTGGCTTTCCCTGGTGGCTCAGATAATAAAGAATCTACCTGCAATTCAGGAGCCCCAGGTTCAGTCTCTGGGTCAGGAAGAGCACCTGGAGAAGAGAATAGCTACCCACTCCAGTATTCTTGCCTGGAGAATTCCATGAACAGAGGAGCCTGGCAGGCTACAGTCCATGGGGTCGAGAAGAGTAAGACACGACTGAGCCACGAACACTTTCATTTTTAGTACCAGTATATATATAGTGGAAGATGGATCTTTATCCATTCATCTATTGATGGACACTTAGGTTACTTAACATGTTTTGGAAATTATAAATAATGCTGCTAGAAACCCTGGGATGCATTTATCTTTTTGAATTTGTTTTTGTTTTGGACATATACCTAGGAGTAGAATTGCTGGGTCGTGTGGTACTTCTCCGGAGAAGGCAACAGCAACCCGCTCTAGTACTCTTGCCTGGAAAATCCCATGGATGGAGGAGCCTGGTAGGCTGCAGTCCATGGGGTCGCGAAGTTGGACACGACGGAGCGACTTCACTTTCACTTTTTACTTTCATACATTGGAGAAGGAAATGGCAACCCACTCCAGTGTTCTTGCCTGGAGAATCCCAGGGACAGGGGAACCTGGTGGGCTGCAGTCTATGGGGTCACACAGAGTCGGACATGACTGAAGCGACTAGGCAGCAGCAGCAGCAGTGGTACTTCTCCTTTTAGTTTTTTGAGAAATCTTCATACTGTTTTGCACAGTGGCTGTACCTATTTACATTCCTACCAACAGTGTACAAGAGTTCCCTTTTCTCTACACTTCAACCCCAGGGTATTTCAGAGTGACTTCCTAGCAGATGCTGTCAGTGCCTCACCCAGATTCCTTCCTGCCACCCCAGCAGGCTCCAGCCCACTTCCAACTGCCAGGATCTGCACCTGCTTGCCTGAGGGCTTTTTCAGAGCCATGGTCTTTCCTTAGACATAAAGGGTGGGCTAGGAGGAAGGAGTGGGGAATTCATATCCCTGAGCAGCCTCAACCGAGAACTGATGGGACTGTGTGCTTAGTCACTCAATTGTGTCTGACTCTTAGTGACCCAATGAACTGTAGCCCACCAGGGTGCTCTGTCCATGGGGATTCTCCAGGCCAGAATACTGGAGTGGGTTGCCATGACTTCCTCCAGGGAATTTTCCCAAACAAAGGGATGGAACCCAGGTCTCTTGTATTGTGGTAGATACTTTACTATCTGAGCCACTAGGGAAGCCTGACATGGAATACAAATATCCAGCAACACTTCCTCTAGTTTGAGATATGTTTTATACCATTTTCCCACATTTCTAGCACACTAAGCTCCATTTGCCAATATGCCAGCAAATTTGGAAAACTCAGCAGTGGCCACAGGACTGGAAAAGGTCAGTTTTCATTTCANTTGCAGCCATGAAATTAAAAGACGCTTACTCTTTGGAAAGAAAGTTATGACCAACCTAGACAGCATATTAAAAAGTAGAGACATTACTTTACCAACGAAGGTCCATCTAGTCAAGGCTATGGTTTTTTCAGTGGTCATGTATGGATGTGAGAGTTGGACTATAAAGAAGACTGAGTGCCAAAGAATTGATACTTTTGAACTGTTGTGTTGGAGAAGACTCTTGAGAGTCCCTTGGACTGCATGGAGAACCAACCAGTCCATCCTAAAGGAGATCAGCCCTGGGTGTTCATTGGAGGAACTGATGGTGAAGCTGAAACTCCAATACCTTGGCCACCTGGTGAGAAGAGCTGGAGAAGGGGACGACAGAGGATGAGATGGTTGGATGGCATCACTGACTTTATGGACATGGGTTTGGGTGGACTCCAGGAGTTGGTGATGGACAGGGAGGCCTGGCATGCTGTGGTTCATGGGGTCGCAAAGAGTTGGACATGACTGAGCGACTGAACTGAACTGAAGCTCCATTTGCCCATGGTGATGACTGGCTTGATAACTCACCTTTATGGCTTTCTTTCTTTCCCTGCCACTTTCTCATCCTCTGCCAGTGTTTCCTATACCTCACAAATAAACTACGTTCATTGCAATCCTTAACTCATTTGTTCCTGCACCCACATTGAGGTGTGAGATATAATGGCAAAGAGGAAACCTCCTAGCCAAAGGATCAATCAAACCAAGATGCAGAAGTTACAGCTGATGAACTATAATGGACATAGGGCCTGATACTTAATAGTTGTTCTACGACTGCTTTTCAAATAATCATTGCTTGTGGTCCTCCTCTCAAGGAGTGCGCAATCCAGTGGGAGAGGCAGGCATAGAAAGCATGAGACTCTAGTATTACGTAGTCAGTGGTACAGGGAGATGTGAGAAACTTCCTATGGGAGAAGGTGTAAGTGATTCAGCAGGGTGGGGTTAGAAGTGAAGGAGAGGGTTCAGGAGACGCTTTATTGATGGGGTGATATGATGTAGGGAAGGTTGATAGGAGCACTTCAAAAGGAGAAGCATGAACACAGAGAGATTTAAAGAAGCCAGAAATACTTCCATGGTGAGGGAACAATGGGCTGGAACATGGGGTGTTGGGGAGCAGTGATAAGGATGAGATGGTGAGAAGCTTCAAATGCCAGTCTAAGTAGAGAGTTGGCCTCATCCTACAAGTGATGAGTAACATGATCATATTTATATACTAGAAAATCTTGTTTCCAGATATGTATGGAGTAACTATGGGCTACTTGAGGCTTTCTCCGAGCTCAATTTAGAGATGGGGCTATAGAATGTGAATGGTTAAACGTGTGGGGTGCCTTTATTTGAATCCCAACCCTGCCATTTACTAATTGTGTTATTAAAATAACTAGCATTTTTTTAATTATTGAAATATATTTGGCATGGTGGTGGTAATTTAATTGCTAAACCACTGACTCTTGCAGCTCCATGGATTGTAGCCCACCAGGCTCCTCTGTCCGTGGAATCCTCCAGACAAGAATACTGGAGTGGGTTGCCTTTTCCTTCTCCAGGGGATCTTTCCAACCCAAGGACTGAACCTGCCTCCTACATTGCAGGCAGATTCTTGACCAACAAAGCCACCAGGGAAACCCATATTAGGCATACAGTATTATATTAGTTTCAGCTGTACAACATAATGACATAATGACTCAACATTTGTGTACATTGCAAAATGATCACGACGATAAGTCTAGTTACCGTCTGTCACCATACAAAGTTCATACAGTATTATTGACCGTATTACCCATGTTGTACATTACATCCCCATGACTTATTTTACAACCGGAAGTTTGTACCTCTTGATCCCTTTCACCCATGTGTCCCGCTCCCCTCCCCTCTGCTCTAGCAGTTCACCAATCTATGTTCTGTGTCTGCATTATGTTTTGTTTTTCTTCCTAGATTCCACATATAATTGAAATCATGTGGTATTTTTCTTTGTCTTACCTGTTCACTTAGCATGGTAGCCTCAAGATTTGTTCCCATTGTAAACAGCAAGATTTCTTTTTTTTTTTTTGACTGAGTAGTATTTTTCTCTCTCTTTCTCCCCACCCCCCATATTGTCTTTATCCATTTACCTATTAATGGATACTTAATTTGTTTTCATATCTTGACTATAGTGCTATACTAAACATAGGATTGCATATATCTTTTTGAACTAATGTTTTTGTTTTCTCCAAACAGATACCAAGAAATGGAATTGCTGTATTGTACAGTAGTTATGCTTTTAATTTTTTGAGGAAACTTTGTGCTCTTTTTCATAGTAGTTGCACCAGTTTACATTCCCACCAACAGTGCATGAAGATTCCCCTTGCTCCACACCCTACCAACATTTGTTATTTTTTGTCTTTTTGATAATATCTATCCTGAAGAACATTCCATGTGCACTTGAAAAGAATGTGTATTCTGCTACTTTTGGATGGAATATTCTATATATATCAATTAAGTTCATTTGACCTAATGGATTGTTTAAAGCCAATGTTTCCTTATTGATTTTCTGTCTAGATGATCTATCCATTGATGTGAGTGAGGTGTTAAATTCCCTACTATTATTCCTGTCAAGTTATTCCTTTAAATCTGATAATATTTGGTGCTCTCATGTTGGGTGCTGCATGTACGTTTATAAGTATTATATCTTCTTGCTGGATTGATCCCTGTGTCATTATACAATGCGCTTTGTCTTTTATTACAGTCTTCGTTTGAAAGTCTATTTTGTCTGATATGAATATACCTACCCCAGCTTTCTTTTTATTTGCATGGAACATCTTTCTCCAGCCCTGCTCTTTCAGTCTCTGTGTGTCTTTACTTCTGAAGTAAGTCTCTTGTAGGCAGCATATAGATGTTTTTCTTGTTTGTTTTTATTCATTCAGCCACTGAATGAATTTTATTGGAGGATTCTATCTAGTTACATTTAAAGTAATTATTGATAGGTATGAACTTATTGCCATTTTATTAATTGTTTTCTGAATGTTTTAATAATTCTTCTCTCTTCCTTCCTTCTTCCTTTCTCCCTTCTCTTGTGCTTTGGTGACTTTCTTTATTGAAAAATAGCTAATATTTTTTGAGTTTACTATGTGACTGGCATAGTTTTAAGTGCTTTTTACATGTTTTCAATTATTAAGTCACTTGCCCTGTCATTTTACATCTAGAAGATAGGACTTTGTGACAATATTTTATGTAGCTGCCCTGAAGGATAGTTTGTATAAACTTCTTATAAGGTGTCTTATACACAGAAGGTAGCAGGTGCTGGATAAATGCTATTGTGATCATTATCCTGTCCCTCTGCTTTCAGAAGAGCTCATATGAAATACAATCTATGGATTTGCCTAATTTCCATATATCTGAGTTCAGACATTACTGAACAGCATCTCTGGAAGGCACTTGCCCTTGCTGAAGGACAGATAGGAGATGATATGGTACAATACTCCATAACCTTCCTTTCCTTTTACAGCTCTAAGAATTTTCATCCACTGAGAAAGCTGCTCAACCGAGAACAGAGCCTGAGAGAGCTGTCCTTTGGTGGAGGTGCTGAAGGAGTTAGGATAAATTGTTCAGCTGTCAAGGCACCTGAGCAGTGTTCTTAGAATATAGGAGAACAAAACAAAGAGCATAAAGCCAGCAGTGAGTTTCAGGGTCAGGGTTTAGAGCAGCTTCTGTCTGAGGTACCTGGCTCCCAGGAAGTTCCGCTCTCCTATCTGCGGGACTGTCTGTGGAGCCTCCAGTGAGCACAGCACAGGGAGAGGTTCACACGTCTTTGAGTGCCTGTGAAAAGGGCTGCTGACTTTCCTTCCTGAAAGCCCTTCCTCCTGAAGCTTCAAGTTCTAGTTCTGAATGTCGCAAGGGAAGCTATGACAACCTGAGGGACAGTGGGGACTGTGGAGTAAAAAGTTGCTAAGCTTCTTATCCAGGTAGATGATGAAATTGCAGGTTCAGAATTGGGAATGTGGGCTATAGGCATCCATGACAGTTTTGGATTAGAATTCAACTTTCATATTTCCACAAACAAATGAGGTCTGGAAAGAGCAGTGCACTGATATTGTAATTTAAATTTTACATTCAAAAATTAAAATAATTGTAACTTTTTTCAGAAAAGCTTCGCATGACTGTACTGTTTGCTTCTGTGTATCCTCCCAGATTTTGTCCTTTTACTCTGAGGCAAGCAGAAAAGGTGGAACTAACTTTCTCAATAAAACACGATGAACTTGAGTCTTAAGAAGCTTCATGTTCACAAGGAACTGCTGGGCTCTTTTCCAGTTACTTTAAAACATAGTAGGGAGAAGATTGCCTACCATTTGTTGTGCCCATGAATGACTATTGATAACCTCAGGAAACATTCTTGTCTCCTTCTTGTGAGTGTGTGTTTATATGTCTGTCTGTATTGTTGACATCAAATTATGTATGCTGGCCTGAAAACTACTTTCCTTTTCGAATGATACATCATCTTATAAATTTTTACATTTGACGTTTACCTCACTTTAAAATTTAAAAAGATAGGTGGAGATACCATTTTTCAATTTGTGCTCCCTTGTACAATGTAGGCACTAAATGATATTTTTATTTACATTCTGTATCCAACTTGTCAAACCCAAGGTTCAGCATCTTTTCAAAATAATATATATAAAACATTTTTATTGGTTGTTTCACTATGGCATACTGCAATAAAAGAGAATTCACTTGTGTCTACAGTCTGGAAATTAAATTACTATTTTTTACTATCCATTTGGTTAATGTGTTAATTATTTTAGGTAAAATCTGAAACATCAAGCAGGTTAAGTATCAACCAAGGAAATAATATTAGTAACTGTTATTATCAGTGAGGTAAAAAAAACACACTTTAGAATACCTTCATGCTAAACTTATCAGTGATACCAAATTGCAAGAGTAAAAGAAAGTTTCAGATTCTCAGCAGGGAGCACTGGAAAGCAATGGCTCTCTCTTTGCCCCTCTGGGAGCATGTCTAAGTCCTACAAACAATTAGATAAGAGTAGCCTCACAGACTTTTAGAGTGAAATGCTTGCTACATAATCTATTTAGCAAGAGGTGAGGCTGCGATATTATGCATTTATATATATAATATAATTATTGCATATAATTACATATATAATACATATATGTATGGGCTTCCCAGGTGGCACTAATGATAAAGAATCCACCTGCCAATCCAGGAGACATAAGAGAAGTGGGTTTGATTCCTGGGTTGGGAAGATCCCCTGGAGGAGGGCATTGCAATCCACTCCAGTATTCTTGTCTGGAGAATTCCATGGACAGAGGAGCCTGGTGGGCTACACAGTCCATCG